>CH002567.1:2943282-2968016 GCA_000149265.1 Ciona savignyi | reverse complement strand
CTTTTCCTGGCTTGTTCCATGCTACCGATTAATGTCACAGTTCAGTACATATTTACCTAAGTATAAAATCATTAAAAAGAGATGCATATGTTACCTTAGTTTATCAAACAATTTTACTTTATACATGCTCCAAAATGCGTTGAGTTGTGAAGAAATAAAAATTACAACTTTGCAAGCTTTGTAGTAAACTTTTCTTAGTTTCGACTCTTTTGATAGGCTTGGATTACCGGTACTACATATTATTGGAGGATGACCTGTTAAAATACAGAATATATTTAATAATTTTGCCAAAAATATACATAAAAACATGCTGGGACACTCAACCAATAGTCAAATAGCAGAAGCCTATTGCAGATTTCACATAACAGTTATATTACCAAAATAAATAAACGGAGTGAAAATTTTTACATGTATTTTGGCTTGATGAGATTAATAATAAATCGTTTAAAAAACTACTAATTGACAAATCAGACCACAAAATTAACAAATTACATCAACAGAACTGTCGCAAGTGGCTCACAAATACCTGGATAAATTTGGGTGGCAATTATCAAAGAACTGGTATGTTTGAAAGATGTTCTATCTGCTTTCAATTTCCTTTGGTTGTGTCGTAAAGTTCCAGCACTTAGAGATCGAGGTCGTGATTCAAAACCCCTTGAGCTGTTTGATTTGAGAGAACTTCTACTATTCATTTTCTTTTTTACGTTTTAAGTATCGGTATGGCACATGGATACAAAACTATTAATCGTAAAATGTGGCTAAGTAAGGCAAACACTTATTTCTAATTAAGAATCGAAAAGTTGTTTTTTAGAGTTTGTCACTTCTGCTTGCATTAGTTTAACTCTAACGCTAATGACACAATGCAGAAATAAGGATATTTCAAAGCTGACGAATTTAAACACACAGCCACTGGCAAATACATAGTTTGATTAACCAACAACGGCCAGAAGATAACCACAATGAAAATTATACTTACGTTTACAAATTTATTCGTGCAGAAGTGCAATCAAAAGGTTCAAAGTCCACAGAATTTTACCCAAACGAAATATTTACAACTGATACACCGTTGAGAACTTCTTGAACCTGTGTTTTTCTTTTCTGTCTCTCTTTTTTTGTGCGAGAGAGCCTTTTTTGTTCAGTTCAGTTTGTGCGGGGAAATCCCCATTTTGTGGTTAATAATTTCAAATGCTGATTTTCAACATCCAGATTCCGACGAGATTTGCTCTATTCTCCGCATTAAAAATAATGTACGCGTTATTTACGTTTAAATATATAAACTGGATCAATTTATATTCGTGGAACGTACATTTTGCTTCTTTTAACATAAAAATGAATGAAAACCAAAAAATATACAGTATAAGAGTTAAAAATAAGGAACGCTTCACGATTTTGCGTGTCATCCTTGCGCAGGGGCCATGCTAATCTTCTCTGTATCGTTCCAATTTTAGTATATGTACTGCCGAAGCAAGTACATTTAATGTTCCAATTAATTTTGGTTATATATGCTGAGTCACAGAATCTTCTTTTGTTTGTGGCGCGCAGACATTTACGCTAGACAGACGATATCTATACGTTTTAACGTCACCCCACCTTTTGCGGAGGGGTTTAAATGGGATTTTTAAAGTGCTGGGGTGCATATATAATGGAAAGCAAAAATTGATATCTATTTTGGCGAATTCAGCAGTCACATGATTTGTGACGTCACACCGAGTCGCGGGAGGCGACTGTCACTGGCAGGTTTGTGAGTCGATTTACTAGTCCAACTTGGTTTTCGTTGAAACTTTTAAACTTTAAGACAAATTTTCAAAAATAGCACAACTAGTTGATTGGTAATATTAATTTGTTTAAATAATAAAAACTAAACTATGCCATAGTTATCAAACTAAGTGCGTTTTAGCGATATATATATCGATGGGCAGCGTTTGCAAATTTTGTTTTAGTTAAATTGCATGAAGTCAGAAAACTTATCAATGTTTGTATTGTGATGTACTGCACTTGGGTTTATTGAAATAAAAACTGCCGATTTATCCTGCAAGATGGGGTTAATCCTCTTAGCTCATTGGTAAGTAGAATTTGTAAAATATATAGTGCTTATAAATTAACTGATACATTTAGAAAATATGGGGCATATTCGGCATAATTTCTCGTCCTAATCTTAAACCAAAGTTAAAATATTATACAAATTGATATATTACGGGTGTGAGTGTGCTTGGCATATTATTTTTTAAATTTTATATCAGAAAATTTGCAACCTTGTGCCTTTATTTCCTGTTTAAAAAAAAGTAGCATAATCGACATCATATGTATAATATAAACATATAATAAATTTCGTGGATAACATACATGGTTAACTTAAATTGTTTATGCTTTTCACTTTACAACGCTTTTACAGATTCCATCTTGACGGTCCCTGCAGCGTGCGAATTTAATTAGGCACGGCGTGGTGCTGCGAAAACCCATACTGCGGCAAGATTCCTGGCGTTTATTGCCTCGTATAACTAGTTTCACTGCTAGTCGAACATTTAAATATTCATGTTGGGCGTTATTGCTGCAATGCGATTCTAAATATAATTCCAGATTTTTAGCTTAGTTAGAGATTTTCGTCAACCATTTAATTTGCTGCGTAAAGTGCTTAAAGTGTTGCAAAATGCGTTTTTCGTATACAATTTTCATACGTATTTGTTTATTTTATTAGAAAGTGTTGGCGTTTGTGGTAAAATGTACAAGTGCCCTCCATACAACCAATGCGGTGATTTGTCTACGTTATCGGTTAACCTGAATGATGAAAATGTGCAACAATATATAGGACAAAGTTGGAAACAAATCCATTATCACAAACCGCTCATCTTTTGGATATCCACGAAGACAATTGGTTAAATAGTATACGCAAACATCGATTGGTCTAGCCCAAAATTTGGTTAAAGATACGAATTTCCCGAGTATCAATGTATATTACCAAGTATCAATGGGAATACCGCACCCACATTGATTCATTATTGTGAGCAGCAACTACTCAATCTACATAACTGTTTACATTTTTTGTTTCGAGCAGTTTTTTAAAGATTTCAGCAGAGTTTTTAGAGTCTATATATCTCGAAAGTGATATTTAGCGACATTTGATTTAGATCAAAAATTTACCCTTGAAATTCATATTCTGAATATCTTTGTCCGGCCGGTTAGCCTGGCGGTTAAGTGCGTCGCGCGAAACTGGTCGCTAGATAGTCGGTTGTGTCCTTGGGCAAGGCACTTTAGGGACATTGCCTAGACCCAGTGGCTTAATGGGTTCTACTAAATTGGAGGAACGTGTGAATCATACACAACACACTGAAATAGCTCCGGTAACCCGACGGTGGGCGCGAGGTGATCTGACGATTGCCCGTGTGTTAACCCTTTTGGTTTTCCCATTCACTGGGATAAACATGAATATCCTATCCTATATTGAAATAAAACTGAACGTGAATTCCATCCCGGGCTCGGCCGTGAAGCGATTTTAACCGGCCCGCATCGGCGTCAAATGTCTCCTTGACCTTGGTAGTAATTGAATAAAATGATAAATAATTATGTATATTTTGGTCTCTATTTTTTGTTAAGTTTTTATTTTTTTGCATTGGTAAATAAATATGTGATTAAGATATTAAATACTATTCATGTAATAATCCGTCGTTAAAAAAGGACTTTATTTTCCCATATCTGGGCTGCCGACTAGAGAAGTTGTCCACCCCTGGTCTATGACGTATGTGTTTCAGATCCGTGGACGTTTTCAAAAGAGGATCTACCCAAGCTACAGTAATAATCTATATTATCTATTAAACAATGCTTTTTTGCTGAGAGGGACTTGCCCAAGAACATAGCTGTACAGTCCACCCGCTGACTGGTTTCGATACCTGCATTAATGCAGCGCTGTTTGTTAAAGGTAGACTTGGTCTGGATGCTTAGTTCACCGAACAGGTCGTCTATTTTTAAACGAGATTAGTTGCCAAAAGTGGCACCAGTTTAGTTTAATATCCATAAAAATCAACGGAAAAAATACAGGTCCAAAAAGCAATTTTTAACATTGTTTAATTTTAAACGGCTAAAAGCTGTGTTTGAATGGCAGTTTAGTAAATTTAAAAGCTTTATTTTTTAGCCGTTTAAAATTGGTCGAATACATAACATTGACTTTAATAATACGTTCAGCATAGAAAAAATGTTAGGTAATTCACCGCAGAGGGTCACTGCAATAAAAAATGGAAGTTTACTTCTTGTAACCAAACCGATATTGTACGGTCGTGTGGCCGAAAGGTTAAATCTTGAACGAAATAATTTTGCTGCTGTAATTGCGCAGTATTCGTCCAAGTAGAAAATAAATATATCCGACACAACCTTTATGCGACTAAAATAAAGGCGAATTTAAATTGTATATAACACTAATCAGAAACATATTCTTGTTAAGAATGTGTTGTGTGTCCGGCAACGAAACGCAAACAATCTATACCTTTATTCTTACGTATAAATTTTTTCAGTGTGCATTATTACGTCATACTCCCGTTATCATGGTAATTTTAGTATTTAATTTCATATTGCTACACTAGTAAATAGGATTATAGTAAAGTTGACTATGGAAACCAACACCACTTTAGCAAGGTTTACTTATGGCGGCAGGAGTGAAAGGACTTTTCCAAAGAGAACTGGCAGTGCAAAATCACTGAACGGTACCAAATGGCATGGAATGCCGTATGAGGGTTGTGGGATTATGTACGAAAATTTACCGCATTACTGTCCCAATGAACTGTTTATGGGGACCAAAAATGGTCATAAAGCCAAACTGCATGAATTACTAACAGAGGCGTTGAGGAAAATGATGAACAATTATATAAACGAATTGAAGCAAGTGAAAAACAAATCGACAACAGGTCTGTTTTTAAAATTCGTAATGACTTAATGTTTACAATATAGTATAGTTATGTTTCATTTCCACACGAAACAAGGACATTCTATGTAAAGTTGCTTATTTGGAAAAGGAAGGCAAATCGACAGTCGTTAAAACACGTCTGTCATCAAATTAATTAAACTAATATTGGCATAGCCATAGCCAGACGTAGCCGCCAAACCCAATGGAGAATTGTATGCATTTAGTATTTGGTTTACGCCCGTGTCTAAATTTGCCTTTAAACTCTAAAATTTTATTTTAAAATGACGTGCTATAACGATTGCCGTTTTTCCCGCTTACAATATGCTATACCTAAGTATGTTTTTTAATTGTTGAGTGTTTAAAAAAGCAAAAACTAATAAACTTTATTCAATTGTTAAATATCCCCAAAATAGCTTTAAAAAATCCTTAAATTGCACACAATTTTTTTTTAACAAGACGGGTCTCTGTTGGAACCCATGCATTCAATTTTTTGAGTCGTGTTTAATGACAAGGATCTTAAGAGGCGTTCCTCGGTCTGACTTACACTGATTCGTTTTAAATATACTAAGTAATATAAACGCGGAAGATATTTTGACGATTATCTGTGTTATTAGAACTTTCACGGTCCAATCCACGGAAACAAACCGGTATTCTATCCACCGTAAACTGTGCGTAAAGTTCTCAGGTTAAACGTAACGTTTTCTTTTAAAAAGGGCAACCAAACAACGACAGCAAGCGGAATTCCAGCTTTGATTCAGACCGAAATTTGAAGTTTAAATGTACAGACACGCTTGCAATTCCCGGGTCCTGCTTGGAAGAGAGCGGGGATAGTCTAACGGAAGGCCTGAAAAAGGACGAGAAAGACTCGTTTTTAAGAACAGGTTTAAACTAAAATATTTTCTATTTTGCTGACCTTCTTAGTGTATGTTCTTATGTTGTTATATTATTTTTTAATATGTTGACGAATACCTCAATTTTTAACTTCGTTGAAAGACATGTGTATTAATAAATTACTTGAACAACAAGGTGAAAGATACAGTGTCGCATTGTCTAAATTATACATATATATGAACAGATTTGAAACCATTTACTAATACATACATAGCAAAAGGTAACAACAAGAGAACAATATACTAATATCGAACCACTTGTAAACGTAGGCAGGCGAATAGAGACGATGCAAGAAATAAAAAGTAACTAGATGAATAGCTACCGTATTCAATGAGCAACACTTGTATTTTTAACGTAAAACTTCGATACAACAACAAAAACTAAATTGCACCACTTAAACGTGGTAGGTAGGCGAATATAGGTGGTACTAAGAATTAAAATAAACGCAATTAACTATCTTCATTTGACATGCTTTTAAGTTCTAATACGTCCAGTGTTTGTTGGACGCGTTTAATCGCAGCTTTGCGTTCGGCCCGAATGTCCGATTCTCCCGGAGCCCCAGCCGCCGACACTTCGTCCAATTGTAAGAGCTTTTTCGTCAGTACATGCTCAAGTTTCAGATATGTTTTGTCCTTATTGTTGCCGGCAAATTGGTCGACTTCGCTTTCGATTGAACCTAAGTCCGACAGAGCGTCGGCGATCTTTTTTCTTGCGGCCACTACTCGGTGGTCGTCTGGTGACGCTCGAGGGCTGGGGGTGCGTGGTTTTGCCGGTGTGGGTGCACTTTGAGTCGGCGGAGTGGTGGAAGGTTGTGGTGATTTAGTGACGGGGACGTTGCGAATGGGTGATGCTCTATGCGGTGACTGTTGTTGTGGTTGGCGTTGCGGCGCTAGTTCTGGATTGCGAGGTTGTTCATGGGTTACTGGAGGCTGCTGAAACGCAGGAGGTGGTTGTTGTTGCTGTGCGAAGTTCTGTGCAGGTACAGGCTGCGGCATTGGTTGGTAAGCTGGTCTCGGCATTGAATGTTGAGTGTTATATGGATGTTCCTTTGGCGACTCATGGACCACACGGATTGGAACCACGCGCTCCTTTTCCAAACCCTGCAGAAGAAATTAAGTTTAAATAAAGAAGTATAGTAGTTAATGTAATGATTAAAGCACATGCGACGGTATCAGGTCATGCCAGGTATCACTCGTCAAAACAGCTGTACTGCACGCAGACTGAAAATGAGGTTAATGTTACTGCAATGAGGCGACGATCTTAAACCATGGTGTTAAGTCATTTGCCTTTAATAGTTCTGAAATCACATGCTTGGAAACTAGCAGTGACAAAGCGGAAAACGTGCTCCACCTGAGCATCGGACACTTGTTTGCTCATGTTTTCCGTTGCATGTTTGTCTGGTTCAATGTCGTCGGTTACCTCGGGTGTCAGGCTAACCGAGTCTTCAGACATATTAACATCGGGTGTCGGTGACGGTATATAAACAGGGCTGGATTCCATGTAGGCATTTTGGTCTACATTCTCGCTTGTTGTGGGCGAGGCTGTGTCCGAATTCTCGTGGGTTACGACGATGTTTCGTGGTTTTGGAGGGCCCGGATTAAAGTGCTGGACTGGTATTGATATAGAGTCGTCTGTACGTACTTGGTTAGGACGAGGAATCGGCATCATAGCCTGCGGTTGGGGCATTTGCATGGGGTTGTGTTGGTGGAACTGAGCTTGATGGCCAGGCTGGACGTGCTGGACCGGTATTACTCGGGGCTGCTTCGTACCATTATGCTGCTGCTTCTGTTAAATAAAATTCTAATTATAAACACAATCATAACATGGTTTAGCGGAAAATATAAAATTCAAGCTATATATAACAAGAATATTTAAAAAGACCACACGTGCGTGGCGCGTGCGTATAAATTATGTCGCACCGTTGATACATTAGTTTTGAAATAAGTAATTAATATTAAAGAATTGCGATATGTAGGTGGTTATAAAATACGGATACATTAAGATGGTTTGTTATGATTGGTTTAAAACCTTCGCTTATAATCAGCTATAAAACGACCTTTCAATGCAAAAAGGTTTTGTCTTATTTACCATATTAGGCGTAAGTTTATTCGGTATTTCTTCCTGGTTTGCAGTATCCGAGTTCTGCGGGCGCTTCATTACACCAGTAAACATTATCAATAAACACTTTAATTATTCTTTTTTTTTCTAAAACGACCTGAATAATCGAGGAACGTGATTATGTTTACGCGTACATAAGATTTGACAAGTATTGAATATCGGTACATATTTGTTTACGAGCTACGCGTATATACTAAACTTTTAATTATCGTATGTAGTCTATAACTATGCTATTTTTATTCCTTCACGTCTGGTCTACATCAATGTATTCTGCCTTGGCACTCGTCACTGCATGCAACTACTAAGGTAAAATAAACTTTACTGCACAGTGCCAGACTTTATATAACGGCTGAGCTGCTTTCTGGATTCAAGTACAATGGTATGGCGTGACGTTATATATCCCTGTGGGAGCTGGCCGGTCTAATCAAGGGTAACTGACGTTAGTTCTTGATTAGAAACTTGCTATAAACGAAAACCAATTGACGTCATTTATTCGAGAGTGAACGCGTCGGTTCGCGGGCGATCTGGATGCTTCTACTCTCTCTCACGAGGTGCTGCCTTTTTCTCACGTTCTCTCGCACATAGATCTAATTCGAGATGTTGACAACACGCAACACTAGCATGGGAATTCCCATGTTTTATATAATTTATTAGATATTTCTTTGTATGAGAATTACTAAATCTTGTAACTAAATTACAATTCCAATATTATAAATAAACAATTGTTTTGTTTTAGTTTCAAAGAATAGCTTAGCATTTTACTGAATTCATTCATATTTAACAATGAAGTAAATATTGTTCTGAGTATTTATATCTAATAACTCCAGTAATAAAAAACATTTACATACTTAAATTTACGATTTTAAAAATATTTTATACAGTAGATATTTAACTTTACTTCTATACATAATAAAATTTAATAATAAAACACATGGCACATGCCAAATTAGCTGTGAATCTCATAAAACTTCAAAATCACTTCAGAAACTTCAAAATATTACACTAAGCAGATATTGCACAACTTGCTATAACAATGGTATATTGGTATCATTATGACTAGTCAGGGTTTATATTATCACTTTTAATTGTAAACGACCAACGCAGATATTTTAATGTAACACCACTGAAATTATCAAATAGGCCCTAAAAAATTAAAGAACAACTGTACCGGTACACATTTAACTTACTCTTTGAGGCCTTGGATCTGTCCAAGTGGTTACTTGGTTATTGTGGTCAATGAAAAACGGCCAATTTGTTCTTCCATCTATCCGCATTTCCCAGCCTGTAAAAAGTAAAAAAAGTCTGAACTGCACCCAGAATAAAGGGTTGGAGAGAATACTGGATTGCATTTATTTATTGCCCTTCCTACTGCATGATTTTATTGAATTCATACACCTTTATGCCAATATCAGTGTCAAATTCTTTGGTCTCAAATTACAATGTCATGCATTTCGTAGATTTTGATTCAATTTGGAACAAAACTTTCAGTTTGGAAAACATCTATGCACACGGGAACAAGTAAAGTTTTTTAATCTGCCATGGTTTTTAATGTCCAATACCAAGAAGCCTATTAAAGGCCGAATTGCATACCTGATAAATTGAAGAAGGATAACTGCATATAGTAAAAAGAGGTTTTAGGGTTAGGGCAGAGGGTGAGATTAGTGATGAAATCAGGTTTATAGTAAGATACCGCTAATATTTGTGGTTTGCAGTCCCACTTTCCTTCTCCTTGATGACCTAATTTTCCTCAAATTTGGGACTTTTCAACCCGTGTATAAGAAGTTTGGCAATGATAAACAGAAGAGCGTTCTGTTCACCCGACCCGTCTAATAATTTATGCTTACAAGCTGTGTTACAATTTTTATATGCGCTATAAGCAAACACAGTGACATGTGTTACATTTTGCAATTTTAAAGTGAGACAAGAGACCATTTGTAACACAGATTATAGCGCATACAAAATGTAACACAGCTTGCTGTAAGCGTTATATTTTGGGTGGATCAGCCGTTCTGGTGCCTGCATTTTTTGTTGAAGTAACATGTTTCGTGCTGTCAAAGAATAACCCAAGTTTTTTTTGTCTCTTAAAAATCGGCTATACTTCTTATATCTAGCTTGGCCCAATAAAGAAGAAATATTTTAAGCCTATAGCCAAAACTTCTTGTTTTAAGCAATAGATATTACATGCGTCTAGAGACAGAACGGTAGTGTGATTTTTCTCTGCTGGATGGCGCTATTTATCAGCTGTACTAAAGCGGGGAGGAGGGAAATTACTAACTAAAATTACGGACACTAATTTTAACCCATTCCTAAACACTAAACTCAACCGCAAGACTACACTAACTCTAGCCCCATGTTTATTACACCATTTACGCATTTTAAGTAAATGGTGTTTACAATAAAAAAACTGCAAAGAGATCGATTACTTTAGCCAATGCTTATTCCAAAAAATGCTCAGACAAGCTGAATGCGGCGTTATGATGAGTTTGTGTATAACTAAGAAACAAAAGAGTTAAAAAGCCAAAAAAAAATCCGCGTCGGGGAATCGAACCACAGTCTGCCGCGTGACAGGCGGCGACTCTTACCACTATACTAACGAGGAATACGATTTGTAAGTGCGAAAACTAGTATAAGCCCACTCAGTCGCGGGTGCCTCGAAATACTACAGGACCGCTTGGATCGCTTGGATCACTTAGATAGCTATGGAAAGTAATTCTAACCCTGTCCCAAACACTAATCTCAACCCCAAAACTAACTTTAACCCCAACCCTAACATTAATATCATGGTTTTGTAATTACGAAGTATAGTAAGCGCTCCAAGCGATTCAAGCGCTCCATGCAAGATGCAATCCAAGCGGTCCAAGCGATCCGGAGTATTTAGAGGTACCACTCAGCCGCTCAACACTTGAAAATAGTCACTCCCCAGATAATTCCAAAAAAATAAATAGCGCCACCCAGCAGAGAAAAGTCAGACTACCGTTCTGTCTCTAGTCGCATCTATAGATATTCAGTGTATTATAAAATTGTAGGGTATGTACAAGTTTATACTTGTGCCTATGTCTAGTACGAAATCTGTCCTTATGATTTCCTAGCTAACAGTATTCAGCCAAGCTCGCAATCCAACAATGTCACAGAAGGAGGTTTTATTCTTGTGCTACACGTATATAAAAAAGAATTAAAAATTACACTTATCAAAACAAAAAAATACCAAACTTGCCTGGAGGTAATGGCTCTTCTACTCTTAGATCAGGTGGAGCAGGATATTGGTACATTGTTGTTTTATAATTGAACTTAAAATACCAGACGATCAGCAAATCAACAAATACAGACAGATAATATGCAATTGCTGTTAATATAAGATTTTTATGCAATATTACTATGCTTGGTTGATCAGATCATAGAGATCTTTTTTTGCTTTGAAAAAAAAACAATAGTCGCCCCAAGTATATTATTACTCTATGGTCCCCCAATACGGCCGTGTTGCTGAATGGTTACCACGATCAATAAACAAACCAACTATTATATCGTAAAAAAACGTTGTTGGGGCCCAGCACATGCGTTCGAACCTTAGTCCGTTAAATATTAGTCGCCCAACAAAACAATAAAACGGTCAGATGTCCGGTAAATTATGTTTTTTTAATAATAGTCTTCGTTGTGTTCATCGTCAAAAAACAAACCTGCGCAGTTATCGCACTTTGTGACGTTTTCATTTATTACAGCATGTGTCAAATATCGTATAAGGTATAATGTATATTTAATGGTCTTATGTGTTCGTGATGCCAATACAAACAAAATATGCTAAAAGCGATTGCGCTAAACGACTAAAATCACAACTCGCTTCATTCGTTGTTAAACGAGGCTTTAGTTTCATCGGAATATTAGTCAGTGTATGTTTTACCTGTGAGCTGTGTTTGTGACGTACAAGCCTTAATTTATACATGTGTACAGGACCTTCTTTTAAATAAATTAATATGGCATTGAAAGTTGTAATCTATGGTGGCTGTGGTGCTTTGGGAAGAAATATAGTCACATTTTTTAAGAAAAATAACCACGTAAGACTTTTGACATGTCATCCAGTACTAAGGTATTAATTACTATAATAACATTCTAGGTTGTAACTTCAATTGATTTGGCATCAAATGATGCAGCAGATCACAATGTCCTAATCAAGAATCTTGGATCCTGGGAAGACCAACATAAGGAAGTGTCTGATGGATTGTCCTCGGTTTTGGGGGAACAAAAAGTTGATGCAATATTTTGTGTAGCTGGTGGGTGGGCTGGTGGCAATGCTGGCAGCAAAAGTAAGTTGTTATATACTGGTGAATTTGGTTGGGGCCAAGTTTTTCCAACTATTTATTGTCCTGAATAATATCTTAGATGACTGTAGAAGGCCAGTGTAAGATTTTATAAAAGCTTTATGGTAAGCTCAGAATCTCAGATATATTGTAAAGTTAAGTTTATCTGTCTCATACAAATTTGACACATCTAGTGCAGTGTAGTTACCGACAAAGTACTACCTGTATTTACCTTTAAAGTTAAAAATACAACATTCTAATGTTTTCGTCTTAACTGAGACGGTTTATAGCTGCACACATTTCAAAGCTTGTGGTATAAATATATTTAAACAAAAATAAAAGAATTTGCATTTAATTAGTTTGTGTTTATGACTGGTTTTATATATTTTAGACTTTGTCAAGAGTTGTGATTTGATGTGGAAACAAAGTGTCTGGAGTTCTGTTATTGCTGGAAATTTGGCGTCTAAATTTTTGAAACAAGATGGAATTTTAACATTGACCGGGGCTGAGCCTGCTCTGGGTGGAACTTCAGGTATCGTGTGAATTGATTGATTTATTATCCTAAAACCAATTAAGATTTTCACTTACAGGCATGGTTGGTTACGGGATGGCCAAAGCAGCAGTACATCAACTTTGTAAAAGTTTGTCTGGTTCAAACAGCGGTATGCCTAAGGACTCGTGTACAGTGTGCATAGCACCGTAAGATACACAATCATATATCTGATACTTATTAACCAGGTACAAATTAATAGTTTAATAAATATATCAAAGGGTTACTTTGGACACACCGATGAACAGAAAGAATATGCCGAGTGCGGACTTTTCTACTTGGACACCATTGGAATATATTGCCGAGTAAATTTTCACATTGTAATTTTCTTAAATTCAAATATAAACTTAAACTATTTCAATTGCAGGACATTTTCGGTATGGGCCAATGGTGAAAAGAGACCGGTATCAGGTAGTGTGTTGAAAGTTGTAACAAGCGGTGGTACAACAACAACTATAGTTGTATAGTTTCATCAAAGTAATTTTCAAATCATGGCCTTAATTATTGATGATGTACCAAAAAGTTAATGTGAAAATTTTGTTATTGTTGTGATTTGTGTTTTTGCAATTATTGTGTTGTGAGTTATATTTTAGCTAAACATCTGTTTGGAATAATTATTTTAACAAGTGCAATCAGTGTGACATTTAACTGTGAAATTCTATACACATAGTTTTAGAAACTAATTCAACGTTTAAATTTATGCAAATACTAATATTTTAAGATAGGCTGCTCCAATTACTGCCTAGCATTTGCACAGTATTTTCTGCCCATAATAAACCAAACACACAGCAGTTATTTTAATATAGGAAACTTGTCCATTAAAATAAGGTAGTTGGGCCACAACAGAACCCAAACACGAAAAAAAGTGTATTTTCCTGAAACCTAAATTGTAGTAAAGCCGAACGGAAACTACTGATATTAGGATGAATCTGAGTCAATTGAAGTGCTGAAGTCTTAATTTTAAGTCTTCAGTTTACTCGATGCATGTTGTATATTAAATCACATTTTTGTGAAAAGAGAAAGCAAGGTCAAAATACTTTGCGCCCACCGTCGGGTTATTGGAGTGTGTTTTATTTGATTTAGACGTCCCTTCAATTTAGCAGAACAAATCATTAGGCAATGCCCAAAAACATAACCGACTCGCTAGCGACCAGTTTTAAACCTTTAATCCTTCGGCTGAAAGGCGACGCAATAACCCATAAAACTAATCGGTCGGATCATTTCTCGTGCGATAAAATCCCTTTCGTAATACGGTTACGGCCCACGGGGAGACAAAATTCCTATCTTAAACCGAATAGCAAAAATATATATTTAAGTTTTTTAATTTCCTTTTACATAGATAATGCAATATTTACATTCCAAAATAAATAATTCTATCATATTTGCGTACATTTTATCTCAAATGGGTTTCTCTTAAATAGGAAAAAGTTGTTACCAGAAACTAAATTTTCGTGTAACTTACGAACTTGTATAGTGATGGTATAAGAACGTCTTATTTGAAACTTATAAAAAGATCTTCAGAAAATGGTAAATTGGCTGCATATAGCATTTATGAATATTGCAAAGAATTCTATTTACCACTTAACAACGATTTGTCAGGTTAACTTTAAAAGTGAATAGAGGATTCTTTACTTTGCTCGTGTTTTCTTTTTAAATGTTGTGCCATATTCTCACCTACAAATAATTTTTTATTTAAAAAAATACTTTGACCTAACAGCATTATTAAAAACAAATATTTTCAGCTTCCACTTTCATTGTTAAAGACGGCTGTTAATCACCCCATGGTAAGTTCTCATAAAGCTTTGGATTTGCTCATTTGCAGGTAATAACAAATTTTTTTCACTTAGCTCGTTGAATTAAAAAATGGAGAAACCTACAACGGACATCTTGTAAGCTGTGATAACTGGATGAACATTAATTTAAGAGAAGTCATATGTACATCAAGGGTATGTTTTTGTTAACAAAGATGACATTTTATAGGTGTTGTTGCTGTGAAATTTCAAATTATGTTTTACAGGATGGTGACCACTTCTGGAGAATGCCGGAATGCTACATTCGGGGTAGCACGATAAAGTATTTACGAATTCCTGATGAGGTTATTGATATGGTAAAAGAAGAGTCAATGAACAAAGGAAGAGGACGCATGGGACCAGGCCGGGGTAGAGGGAAAGGTGTGTTTGGTGCCCGAGGACGGGGTGGGGGACAGGGAAGAGGTGGTCCTAAAAAACCTAGAGGAAAATCCAGAGAATAAAGATGTTAAATACACCCACGATGTGGTCTTAAATTGTTATCTACTAGTTCCAAGAGAGAAAGCTTCTTATAGTGATCATACAAACCTGTTTTATTTCTTTCTGCCGTCTTTCTATACATTTTGCAACCTAGCAATTAGGCGATTCTATTTTTGATTTCTCAATCCTGCATTGCGTGTTTTGTTTGTATTGATTTTCATGAGTTGTAAGTGCAAGTTATACGAACCACACATCGCACTGTACTACAAAAACTAACGTTGAGGAGCTAACCTTTTTAAGAAATATATTAATTAACCATTTGAGCAACAAAACACACTATTGCACAAACACGGACTAAAATAGTTGGGGAGAGCAATAAATATAAAATTGTATGTCGACAACAACTAAATACACAAAATGAAGATGTTGGCGAATGAATAAAACTACTTGGAATTTCAATTTCGTACAATAGTTTACACACAATAATTGATTTAATTTTGGCAAATGTACAAAAGGAGCTATTTAAAATAGGGCTTGTGAACCCTTTTCTTCAAATTCCGCCCAGGCATCGCTAAGCTCAATGAAAATAAGCTTTGCGTATTCTTCATGTGGCTTCCCAGTGGCTTTGTCAGGATGCACGATTAGGCATGCCTTCCTGTAAAACTTCTTTACCTACAAATACGGTTTAGTTAACTGTAAATCGTTGTGGACTGCATGCCCACTTGGGTGGCAGATATGTTCACTGATAAATATCCTGTCCACTAAAAGGTACAAATCTCATTCATACAACTTAAAACAGTAGCTTCGTTTTTTTGTCAGTTCATTTAAACGAATGGCTTGCTGTGTTAGCGTGACTTTTCAGCTTAAAAGTTGTAGGATCGAAACAGAGATCAATTCTGTCCTTGAGCGAGGAGCTTAACGTATACAACTTTGACTAATTGTTTTAATTGATTAAAAAACGTTTCAATTATATGCAACACATTGCATTAGCTCCCGTAACCTAGCTGCCTGTGTGGTAACGTTTAATGTATTTTCCCATTTCCGGGGATGAACTTAAATATCTTATCAATATCGTTTCGTTTTAAACAGTAAAACCTACATCATTAGGTTGCACTAGCTCATGTATTCCACATGGTTTCCATTTTGTTTCACCTTCCCATAGTACTGAATGGAGGGTGGAGAGGAGAGCTCTAATATTTCGCTCCTTGCCCTCAATCCAGTCAATTATCTATGATAGATGTTTTTATAAAAGAGTATTTAAAACTACCTGTACTAATAATTCGTAGCCTATATTACAATTACTAAAAATATTCTAAATTTAGGTTTGTTTACAATGTTGGAAACTAGAAATTGTTATTTGTGCATTGGCATTAATCTTTTAATTATCAACATTTCCTATTGAATTGGTGTTACAACAATCAACATATTGTTCAAGTACAAACATGCCTAGCCTGCTGTTCATTTTCAACCACATTTTTAAGACAGACATGTTAAAAAACAAACTAATCTACTTGGTCTATCCCTGCTACACCTGTCGTTTCTGCAACTCACCTTTGCCTTTTCAGGGTCCAGTTGTGAAGTCTGAGCTTCACGTTTAAGATCTGCCATCTTTCTTCTGGTCTCCTCTTTCTTAGTCGCAGTGAATCCACTACTGGCTAATAGGTCATCAAATGCGCTTTCCTTCACTTGGGGTTTCACATCTACAAAGAATGGGTTCTAAAATGCTTGGATTTATTTAAACACACATGTGCGACACAAAGTAAGCCATTTTACACTGCTCCAACACAAAAAAAAACAAATAATATACCGATGTATAAATTCAATTCAGATGTTAAGAGGTCAACTTACTCGCTTTCCAGTTTTGGTTTGATGTTGAAAATCCACCAAGGTTGTAATTGGATTGACTTTTTTGTGTGGCTGGAGTAGCTTTGTTAAACTGGTAATTCCCGCCCATGGCTGTGTTGTTTCTATTTGTCGACATTGGCTGTTGCATTGGAGCAGTCGGATGATTAAATTGCGGTGTTGAACTTGTCTGAGTCGGTTTTGGAGCTGGTTTGCCAAAATTACCAAACTCTGCAAATGGGTCATACTTCTGTGGCTTGCTCTGTTGTTGATTCCGCATCTGCGGTTGTGTGTTGGAGGCGGTTTGAACTGGATTCGACCAGCCTGACATCAAGTCCGGTTCACTTTGATTATTCTGTTGATTCTTGTGTGCACTGAAGCCAGGTGCAAAGGGGTCAAAAACATCATTGCTTGGTTTCACATTTGTTTGGACCTTAGGGGCTTGAACAGGAGCTGGAGTGTTGCTTGAAAATGGATCAAAAGACCCGAAATCATTGAAAATGTCATCGGATGTTGGTTTCGCAGGTGCAGCTTGAGTTGAGGATGAGGAAAAGGATGAAAAAGGATCAAAGGTTCCCGCAGTTGTACTTTGGTTGCTACTTCCATCCAGCAGGTTAGACTCAGTACCTTGAGCAGTGGAGTCCTGGTGGTTAATACCCGACAATAAATCAAAGTTGGTGGCAAACTGTTCTGCTGCAGCTGGCGGTTGATTGGTCGTATTAGTTGATGACAAACCAAGCAAATCAGCTTCAGCATGGTCGTTTGCAGGTGCCTCTTCAGGGAATAAATCTATAAAATAGTTATGTAGAATTGTGTTTTGTTTGCCTATCAACTACTCTTCTATATTCCATTTTAAACATAGTTTTAAATATTAAAAATACAAATGATTCAATAAAATCCTATGATCTATAAAGCATTATAACATTTCACTACATTTTTGTTCTAAGGTCCTAAAAGTTTGTTAAGATCCAGCTCCACTCAAAACACCAACCTTGATCTACTGCATTATCCACTTGATTAATTTGCACATTATCAGCTGTTTCCGCATCATGCCAATCTAGAGTGTCAAATATATTTCCGCTACTCGCTGCATTTTGTCCGTTTCTTGGCTGTTCTGGCTCATTTGGTTCATGTGTGGCATTGGAGGGTTTACTTGGCAAATCATGTGGCGTATTGGAAAGAGTGTAAGTGATGGATGGTTGTAACTCATCCTCTTTGTGTCCTGTAATGAGTAGTTGACACATTTAGATTAAGGGAGAGGGAGGATTCTTTAAAGATGAAAAAATATTCTTGAAGAAATAAAGAAAGTTACTAAAACCCAATTATTAAATAACATTTTCAACACATCTCAATAAACGGATACATGTTCTCAAGTGGTAGTCTTATTACTTACCAAATTTTTGTAAGACTTCACTTTGTTCTTCTCTGGTTGAAAAAAGCAGTTTAGGGGTGACCCCTTTTGTTAACATCCCATCCCACATATTAGATGCTGTGGCATCGGCATCAACATGAACTTGCACATGCAAAGTCACACGGAAACCATCCGGGTATTTTTCCTGAATATCACATGCATCCAAATCGTATCTGGAAATTTGTTTCTTTATAAATGCTGTCTACAATGCAATTGATATTAGAACAAAATAATACACTTAGGTATTTTACTTTTTCAATATTTCAAGTACATCAAAGTTTTCCAGCAAAAAAAAATTACATTCACCATATATATATTTCGGAAAAATAAGGTTCACAGACTAAAATCACTCACGTTTGGAAATGGACTTTAGTAGCAGTTGGTGGAACAAACCCAGCATTGAACTGAAGCTGGAACATCTTGATACCGGTCTGCTTTGCTTGGAGTGTCAACTTCCCACCAAGAATTTGCCGAGCGTGGTACACAGATACCGAGATATCGGAGTTTGTACCCCCGCCCACTTTGGCACCGATATCTAACAACACTTTCCCATCGGTGTCAGCAAACCACCTATATATATATAAAATAAAGATTTAAAACAATACTTTTACCACAATAACAGTAGGATGGTATGTGAACACATACTGCATATTGCAGTTGTTGGCAATTTGGTACATTTGAAAAGTTGAGAATTAGGTGAGCATCACGTTTTATGTAATATCTCCACACAATATTGAAATAATCAAGTTACAACAATCATGCAATAGAAACCTTATTCGAGCATGCAATTCTGCTCAATACTAACTGACCAAAATGCAGAAGGTAAAGAGAAAAAAGTGATTTAACATACCTCATTGATTCATAGTCAGTGGCGGTTGACATGACACGATTTTCACCCACATACACCTCACAAAAGGGTCGACAACCATTTCGCATTCTATTGAACAGTGGAACAGGTGCCAACTCAATTTGATGGATAGTGACTTGATAAGCATGTGGAACAGTTGATAAAGGCTTTTCTATGTCCTTCATACTGCATATGTATTCAATGTACCTGGGAATATAAAGTAGGCATGTAATGTTAACGTGTCACTAATAAATATTTTTAAATAGATAAAATATAACACAGTAAACCAAACTAGTAAAACAAAATCAAAGACTAAAATTTTGTAAAAAACAATAAAAACTTAAATTTGTTAAAAATTCACCTTTTGTAAGATGGGGAGATACCAGGTGGCATCCGTTTTATACTGAACATAAAGAGTGAAGCATCAGCTGTGTTGAATAATCCACAAATGACAAGTACAGAGCATGCTACAACTGCAGATTGTGCTTTGCCATCCTGGTAATATGCACATGTGGTGAATTTGCTAAATTTACTTGATCGTAAAAGAAATATTTTCAAAACCTCAAATGCGGTGACAATGAAATGGTGACCAGTCAACTGAACCCCTTACAACTGAGCCCCTACAACTGAACCCCTTTACAACTGAACCTCTTTTAACCGATCGCTTTTAATTGAAAAAGGGGTTCAGTTGTAAAGAGGTTCAATTGAAATGGGTTCAGTTGTAAAGGGGTTCAGTTTAAAGGGGTTCAGTTAAAAGGAGTTCAGTTGTAAGGGGCTTAATTGTAGGGGTTCAGTTGTAAAGGGTTCAGTTGTAAGGGGCTTAATTGTAGGGGTTCAGTTGTAAGGGTTCAGTTGTAAGGGGTTCAGTTGTAAGGGGTTCAGTTGTCATGGAACCCAATAAAATAACACTGAATTTCAGACCTTGAATATTTCATACTTTTAGTGTTTTTGTTTATAAACCTGCACTTTACAGATGTTTTGACTAAATTGCCGTATTTTCTGTGATTTACACTGGAAATGGATAGCAACAAATATGTTTAATGATGATTGTTTTTACAAGCGTCACTATCCATCATAGACTTTCACAATAAATCATCTTAAATATTTAAACAATTGGACTTTGCACTCTATTATTCATAATACATATATTTACGAATGCAGCGTAAAGCAGTAATCGACTTACAAGACAATGGATAACAGCAACATTAAGAGGGTCCTTTTTCAACCACTGTATGATGTGTTTGCAAAGTGTAAGAAGGTTTTTAAGCGTGGGAGCATGTTTGGTCGCCCAACCCATGTTGACAACCCGATGATGAAATCTGTGAAACAATCGAAAAATAAAAATCAGACAGAGAATGTTGCACAAAGAGTCAGCACTCCGGTGGGTAAGCACAACTGTATTGGGGATAAGTGATGGGTGAATCTATGTTTACCGTCTGGGCAATGCATGTTTAAATACCATGCTTTTTATGTAAAAACAATGTTTAAACCAGTCTAAATAATACACTGTTTTTTTTTACCCAGAACTGTTTATAAAAAGAAAACTAAATCACAAAGTAAAAAACTTTACACTTGTACCAACCCTCCGTTTTAATTTTTTTTCTTGTATGGCAGATCTTTTGTGTTAGTATAGTAGTTATTATTAATCTTTGAACATCCTACTAAATTCCATTAGGATACTAGGAAAGAGAAGTGTAATGAAAAATAACCTCTTTCATAAATACAATAAACGAGACTAGTCCAATATACATAATCAAGGATGTAGCCATTGAGATATTCCTTTGGGGTTAGCTAATTAAACAGTTAAAATTCTTAGCCTGATTGGTGACCAACATTTATTTATACCTGGCTGAATCATATTGACGAGTGGACAAGTTGTAGACTGCGTAATGGTCCCGGTGCTTGGCGTCAAAGTAAGCACAGACCGACTCAATGTTGTTCTTATATGCTGCTTCCATGCCTTCAGCCGGGTAAGACATAACTGTAAAATAAAAGATAGTTTTCATTTTAAGAAGAATCAATAAATGAGATATTCAGTGCAGCATAATTTATGCAGTTGTAAAATAGTTGTAGCAGAAAACACAAAATCTAATATCATGGTACCCTGAGGAATGTTAATTAAATCCATTTGAACTAAAGTAATACAGATTCCACTTAAACTAATTGGGAAAATCAGACTATACAGCATAGAATTTAAAAAAAATTTAATAAAAAGCACATACAAATAAAACAGTATTCAATTACAGTAACAACAAAAACTTCACCAAGCTCAAATTTATTTGGTACGTGATTTTTTAAACAGTGTTGGTTAAGCAATGGTATATTGGTTAGGATGTATACTGACTGTTTATAGCCTTTGTTTGTAAAAGATGGAATATGGCTTTTTCAAAGAAGTTTCTAACCATCCTAACATACCTGCCAATCTTGAGGTGATATAAGTGACATCAAGATCTGATTTTGCATAGCTAGCCACTGACTGCACTACTTTGCTCGAAGTATCTTTGATATTGGTGAGCAATTTACCAGCCCCGCCTTTCATCATACTGAACAACCCAGATGCATCATTACTTCCTCCTGTGGATAAAAAGATGTAAAAAATTTGTTTTTACCAAGAATAAAAGTCTGTTAAAAAGTAAGATTTTTGTAGAGAATATGTTTAATGCCGCGCAGTTAAAGCCTTAATAGTATAACATTAGACTACTGACTTTAACATATATAAATATAGTTAAAACAGTATTTCCCAATTGTTACAAGATTGTACATAATAGCAATGATAAGATAGCAATGGTCAGACCATTTAAACTTCCACCACCATCTGTCAAAAGTAAGTCATCATCTTCAGAGATATCTTGGTCTGAGCAAGAGTCAGTTTCGCTTTCATCTCCACATTTGCTGTACTTGCATTGGTTCCTAAACATTCTGGAAGCTTCTCGTTTGGGCTTCGTCATTATCCCGTCGTCGTATTCTTTGATTCTCGACTTCTGAGCCCCGTTTTGCACCTCCGAGGCAAATGAGGAGTACGATGAACATCTTCCAGGGAGCTGACTTTGGTTCAGTGAAGCTTTGTTCATGAAACTCGTAAACATTTTCGAAACTTACTGTGTTTCAAACAATCTGAATAACAGTTGCTATCACACAGCTGAATAGGTAAGTAATTTTTGTCATAACACACTCTTGTAAACACTTAATAAACTACAGTTGACTGCAATAGCTGAATACACTAATATAATAACTGATAATACAATATTTTACCAACTGTTGATCCACAAAAGCTTAATACACAAATACAATATGTAATGCACAAGTATGAAGCACATCTATCTGGTATGTGTAAATTTATGTGGACATTCTTCCTGTATTACATAGTTTCCCTTACTAATTCTTTCTCCTTTACACTATAACTATGTTTAACATATAGATCAATAAGTCGCATGCGATTTCACTAACACCTGTTTTATACGCGAACGTGCAGCTCACGTAATTCATGGGATCTGTTACATACAGACAGACATTCCGTCAGTCCTATCACAAAAATATGGCGCGAACTAGTGCTTGAGATACTTTTATCAACCTCTAAGAGTGGTCTATTCAACAAGTTCGCTTTTGAGTACTCGTCCATAAAGTCGGGTGGCAGCGACGCTATTGATTAGCTGGTTACACAGCGGACTCCTGCAAGCTCTACCATTGATTGTTCATTGCCTCCATTCGACACACTGCTTTAAATAATTAATAGAGAAAAAGCATCTGACAGACGTTCTTAAATTATAGCCTAATTGAAGAATACACGTAAACAATGAATGGTTTTACGACTAACTGCACGACGCGGTATTTATTTAAGCAACGGCGCAAAACAAAAAAATACAAGTAATTGTTTGCGAGTTTTAATCTATTTCGATAACGTCTGTCACTAACAACTTTAAAAAGGTAAAAGTATGTTATCTATTCTTCTGATTAGTAGCGCCGCGGTACTTAGCACTGATCTTGATAATCGTTCTTAGCGGGTAGACATACACAAAAGGTTTATTGGCGTGTATACCTTTCTTCTGTCTATAATCGAATGACGTGACTCGTAGCGAAATATAGAAGGCCAACACCGGGCTTCAGTATAAAAACACGATACACAAATGAGCAGCTAATTAAAATATCGACCCGTTTCGTGCATGTACGCTTTCTATAGTTGATTGAAATCGACGATGGCGTAAGCGCTTTATGCTCAGCTGCATATTCGATTTTACGTTTTCGCAAAGGTGTATTTTCGGTAAATTTAAAGTGACTTTTAAATTATAATTAGAATACACCTGTAAGTCCCCGCACAGATATTGCCAACATTATTTTATAAATTATCTTGTCATAACTTATCGTTTCCCTACTGTAGGTTAGCTACCTCTCGCTTTCGCTTCTATAATAAGACGCTGTAGCATAACCGTTTGAAAATAATGCATTGTGTGTGATGCGAAGGGCCCGTCTATTTCTAATTTACCTGATTAGAATTTGTATTTGTCTTGGCATCCTGTCGGGCGGTGAAATCTCAAAGCTGTATTGAATGATTATTCTATTCTATTTTCCTGACGAAATAACTGACCGAAGACACAACCGCCCAGCTTGCGTGAACGCGAAAAAAACTCGAAACAAATAAGTCTTGATGGTTTGGCGTTTACTCCAATACGGTAGACGAATGGCAATCAACAATATTGTGTTTACCTTGTACATGTGTATTAGTTAAAATAGGAAATAAGCTATGTTAGTCAACATTTTAATAAATGAATGTAGGATGGCACCGCGAGATTACTTGTATCATTTTATAAAATATTTTTTCGATAAGTTGATTACAAAACCAACGAAAAGCAACCCGCGAAAGCTCTTGTTCTTGAATCAAATTATTTGACCAGCTATTTGGCCTTTAATCCATGTAATATTTTTTAAATACTTTTTTTGGGAAAAACTTTATCTTTTATTATGATTGGAAGGAAAGTTATTATTAGATACTTAATATTTTTTTGATTAAATGTTCGCCTATACCACTATCACCATGAACGCCAGAAATCTATACCCCCCGTAATACATACTAAACGTGAAGCTTAAAATAAACTGAGTTTCTTTATACAATTCGGAGATCGTGTCTTTTCCTTGAAGCAAAGTTGAAACTGATTGAGAGAAAAAGCTAAGAGAGAACAGATCAAATATATATCTGCATTAGCATAAAGATCGGATGGAATTTAAAAGAAAGATACTACATACATCCAAACCAACTGTCCTTTAGAGTAAAGGATTTCATCTGCATGGTTGAATAACTGTGTCTAAAGTGATCCCACATTACCTTGCCGTGATGAACTTCAAATTGGCAGTTTTGCTCCAATTTATCTTGATATTATTATAGCTACAGCATGTGAGATTTTTCAACAAATAACATATGCTCTGAATCATACTTGTGCGGTATGGGATAAAATGTCTTTGTATTGATACACAGTCGGTAAAGATATTAAATAGTGGCCAAGTGATGTATCCAGCGGCAATGGGTAGAATCCAAGCAAGATACAAACAGGAAAATTTAAATCATATATTTCAACGTATTTATTTTAATATATTTTACTTACCATTTTCATGCAGTTCTGTTGGTGGGTTGATTGGTGCACTGGTAGGTTTTGGAACTGTTTGGGCTAAGTA
>CH002567.1:2900936-2939137 GCA_000149265.1 Ciona savignyi | reverse complement strand
ATTGGGGTGCCTCTAAATACTACAGGACCACTTGGATCACTTAGATTGCTATGAAAAGTAATTCTAACCCTGTCCCAAACACTAATCTCAACCCCAGAACTAACTTTAACCCCAACTCTAACATTATTATCAGGGTGCCTTTTGTAATTACTAAGTATAGTAAGCGATCCAAGCGCTCCAAGTGATTTAAGCGCTCCAAGCGGTCCAAGCGCTCCTGTAGTATTTAGAGGTACCACATGCAATTAAACCAAATAAACCTGAAGAAGATTGAATCCCACAGGATTAATGTCACAGAGTTAAACTCGCACAAGATTAGGAAATAGTGGTTAGCGGAGATATTAGGAGGGTTAGAATAAGCGATTAGAAATAAGGTTTAAATGAAAACGTCTTGGTTTAAATATTACACCATTATGTCAGCATTAGGGTTAGTTTTAAACATGGGGTTAGAGTTAGGGTTAGTTCTGGGGTTGAGATTAATATTTAGAAAGGGTTAAAATAAATGTTCATAGTTTTGGTAAGCAGTTTCCCTCCTTCCCGCCTTCACTCCTTTTAGTATTGTCTAGTCTAACGTTATCTTATTGTATGTTAATCGATTTTGGACAAAACATACACACACTAGAACTGTAAACAACACCAAATTAATGCAATACATAACCCGGTACAGGAAGAATATTAATTCTTCCTAATTTCTCTCCTTCGATTATTTTTATTATGTGTAGTAATATCGCGCACTGTCTCTACCGGTTTGTGACTGAACAATTCTTTTATGACGTAACATAACCAGGACCGAAGTATCTTGTTAATTTAGTGGAACTCGTTTTTAACCAGAACAACTTTAAATTATATTTTTTTCGTGTTAATACAATACTTTATTTACTTAATCTATATAAAGTTATTGAATTTTATTTTATTTTAAATTACTGTGTTCCGGTTTACACCTTTTCGTTACAGTACCCACTTAAGTACTGAATAAATTTAAAACGGGACCACGTCGGGTGCATGATCGTTGGTAAGAGCACGGTTGAAACAAAACGAAAGAATTCATCAATCAAAAAGAAAGTAACGGCAAGATGTAATAAGCAAGTTTATACTTGAAAAAGTTAATGCCTTTGCTCAGACTAATGTTGTTACTGGAAACTGTAACTGGTAATGAATTAAAAAAGTTTTATCATATAATACTAGCCTTTTGGCTTAGCTTACAGGTTTTTTGTGTATGTTTCCAAAAGTTTTATCAAATTTTTAATAGACTATGTCACCCGTCGAGTCAATAGTAAATTCGTATCCTTCTATGTGTTTGTTTAAGTAAAAAAAATTGTCCTACTCGTTAGTGTGGTGGGTTAGTGAAAAAAATTGAAATTTGTCCTACTCGTTAGTGTGGTGGGTTAGTGCAATGCCTTTCAACCAAAAGTTTTAAGGTTTGAAACTAATCGCTAGCTAGTCGGTTGTGTCCTTGGGCAAGGCATTTAACGGACATTGCCTGAACCCAGTGGATTAACGAGTTCTACCAAATTGAAGGAAAGTGTGAATCATACACAACACACTACAATAGCTCCAGTAACCCGACGGTAGACGTGAGGTGATCTGCCAATGCCCTGTGTGTTAACCTCCTTTGTTTTCCCAATCACGGGGATAAACATGAATATCTTTCCTTGAAAAGTTCTTATATTGTTAACTGTCGAATAGTCACAGTATTTATAACCACATTAATATTGTGCTTATGGCAAGTGTGTAGTTTGGATTCTTATCTATATCTATTCAATCTAAAACGCATGGAACATGTACACACCAGATAACAAAAATACACACCAAACCAACCTTCCAAATAAAATTAATAAACAATCAAATTTTTCTAATTCCTAAAAATTTTAATGCTTGTAAAATAATTGGTGTTGCGTCCATGAGAACTGCCAGATTGACGAACTTTGCTACCAAATTGGCTGACTGTGTGCAAGCAGTATTCAGCAACTTGCATATGTTATATTGCACATTGCACTTTTAGAAATAAACAAAAACAAATTTCCCTTTTGTAAAAGTATTACCAGTTTGTTGTATTTAATGGCTACATTGCTTACAATGTTACTATAACCTACCCAAATTCACTGGAGTAAAGTAGTGCCTTGCCGAACGATACACAGAACTTACTGGGCTCTACCTATCGGTCGAATATACCGGTAGGTACCGGTAAAGTTTTATCGACTCAACTTTAATATTGATTTTAAAATAAAAATGTTGCTGTTACATTCCATACGATGGAGCAACATCGCATCATGCGCCTTTTATTTCATTACGCTTTCCAGAGTAGTCTATAATTGAAAAAACATGAACTATTCAACTGATATTAGTTATAAGATCTTTGTAGGGAGCATTGATTTTAAAGCTACAGAAAAAGATGTAGAAGATGCATTTTCACACATTGGAGAAATAGAACATATCGTTCTATTGAGAGACAAAGAAACCCAAAAGTCACGAGGATTTGGATTTATAACTTTCAAAGACAAACAATGTGTTGATACAGCTATTAATACAATGAACCATAAACTCATAATGGGAAGACCTATTGTGGTGAATTTTGCTGAAAAGAAATCTGGAAATGCTCAACAATCAAATTCCGATGGGTTTGGCGGACAACAGCAACAACAGCAGCAAAATCCAAGCTACGGTGCAGGATATCAGCAGCAACAGCAAGGATATTATGGGCAGGGGTATGGACAGCAAAATTATTGGAACCCATCTGGGTATATGGGGTGGGAACAACAACAGGCGTACTGGAATCAACAGCAACAACAGCAGCAGCAACCAAACTATGCAGCTTGGGAACAACAAGCTCAAGCATGGGCCGCTCAACAGCAGGCTCAACAGCAGGCACAACAACAGGCACAGCAACAGGCACAACAGCAAGGTGGTTATCAACAGAATCAAATGTACAATGGCAATTATGGGCAAAATAATGGTAATAGTGCCACTGGTCACTGATTCTACTGTACATACATGGAGGTCACAATTTGAACTGCAGGCTAACTATTCGGCCATCAATTATGTGGCTACCATATGCAGCCTGTGGAATTCACAGTCCTGGAAATATTGCAGCACCAGTGCAGTATTGGTGAGGTTATGTTATTGTTGCAAATTCATTTTCACCACCTTACCAGAGGGTACTTCAATATTTTCAGTCGCGTTAATTTAACCGCACTAAATGTTTCAATTTGTTGGTGGATTTGTCTTCCACTCTTTTCAAATTACTTTGCTGTAAAATAATGGTAAACTCTTGCTACAATAATTAATTCAAAGCCATGTAGTACTTATGTGTAATCCATTTACCCAGGTAAAGATTAAGTTTTCCAACAATTTCATTTGTAGATCAAAAATAAATCAACTTTTTATAATCTTTCTCAAATGTTTGTTGAGCTATAAATACAGAAATTTAGAAAAGGAATGGACAATAACTGCAGTGGATTTTCAATAAAATTTATTTGACACAAACGAAAACAAGTGCAATGAGAATAAAATGATGAAAATGAGCTTAAATTGCTGCTCCTATCCTACGAAGGCCTCCTTTTTGCATTCTCTCCAAGATGACACTTAGTTCAACTTCTTCAGCCATATCAAATCCAGATGACTCACTTTTGAATGCAATTTCAAGGTATTTTAGTCATGTGGTCCGCGTCTATCTTTGGGTCATTAGTCAACAGGACATTCCTTAGTTCAGCCACTGAAATCTGAAAAAAAATATTAATAACTGCCATTCTGCTAGATGCATCATTATATTTTGTATTTAATGGCTTTGACCACTTTTTTTGTCAATATAAACACTTCAAAGTATATCCTAGACATTACTTTGAAAATCTAGAACATGTTTTTATTATGCCATCGCACACTAAAATAGTAAACAAAGACCTGAATAAATGAAAATAATTAAACAGCCTAAACTGTAATTTATGCGTTTCACGCAAAGAATACTTGGTGACAGTGGCAAGCATTACATGACAAAAATTGCTGCGCATAAAGGGAAAGTGATGCTATAATGGGTTGTGTAAACAGTTAATGATTTATATTTTAATAAAAATGTCAGTATCTGTATCAAGACGTAACATTTTTATTTTAAACAGTAAAGTTTCGGTAAATGATAATACAAACAGTAAAATAAATGAGTAAATATTGCATATTTTTACTTTTGACTTAATGTTTATAATAGGTTGACGTTTATTATGCCCCATAGATTTTGTCTTAGGTAAGATATTTAGAAATATCTCTTGATACAATAACACATATAAATACTGAAGAGTTTTCAAATCTTTACTTCTTAGTATACCTTTTCATTTCCCTCTAACTGATTCCCAATTTCCGTCACATAAGCTTGACTCTCATCATTATCTTGCAATTTTAATGTGTTCAAGAAAGCACCCGTATGTCCTTCTTCATCTTCAGTGAAAAGTGCCTAAAAATGATTTGAATTTCTTTCTTACCATACCGGTACTCTTGTGTGATGTCATGTGTTAAGTAAAGCAGCACAGTACACATACTATTGAAAAACAATCCGAAATCTTGGTTTTGTATGGTCTAGGCTTAGTACAAATGTAACAATGTATTTCCGAAGTGTTTGAACTATATATATATATAATTAATTTAACCACCGATGTTGTGATCTGTTTAATAGATCATTACATGTATGGCAAAATCATGCACAATACCTTATAGTCAATCAATGTGTTTTCATCCACTTGCAATTCCAATTCTTGGATAGCAGCATCAAAAAGCGCCTGTGTACTAGGTTCTTGCTTTAGTGGGAACACAGCATTTAATGCAGCCATGAACTGGTCAATAGATAAATTTCCTATGTATTGTAAAGGTTAGCTGTAATATCATGGTAATAAAAAATGGTGAATACCTGTTTTCTCAACATCTACTCTGTCCAGTTCAGTCATCAATTTTTTCATTATTTCCATTTCTTCATAATACAAATCTTCAGTACCTAAAATAAGAAAGCAATAAAAGTTACAAATTATTATAGCCATATATTATAAAAAGTAGTACCGTTGAAATAATATATACTTTGGAATTTCATTGTCTTATACTTTAAATAACGTAGGTGATCTCTTTCCTGGGTAAGATTAGTCATAGTTTTTTAAGTACTTACTATCTCCTTCTAGAATAGAAAGGAAAACATTTGCGTAATGTTCATCTTTGTAGTTACTGAGTGCATCCAATAAAGAATACCCCCATTCGGCTGTGATATCTTCCAAATTGTTGAATCGTTGCTGTGATGCATATGCCAATGATTTGTTTAAAAACCACTACCACTTGTCACCATGTATATGCTAAAATTTTATTTTAAACTGAAAATTTCAACTTTTCATTTTGAATCTTTAGGCCAAGTTTTATCTAAAAAAGTACCTTATTGCCATACCAGTGACAAGAAATTATAAAAAAAAACTAAGAGATTTAAAATAATCTTAATAAAAGATGTTTTGGAATAAACCAGTCAATACAGGGTTTTCCCAATGACTACCATAGTTTAATAATGCAAATTCTACCAACACCAACTATATTATACCATGAAGAAGTCGTGTAGGAAATCTGCCATGATCTGTCTTCTGCCGAGCCCGGCATCACTTGCCACTTTCTTTGCCCATATTTCCTTAAGCAGTGCAGATAATTCAGCTTTGCTCAATTTCCTGTTTCGTATGGTTCCTTCGAATCTCAAATATCTGCAAGAAGTCAGTATATTTCAGGTATAAATAATTATACTACCAGTAGCATAGGTTAACATGTTAAATATTTAACTGAAACTATCCTGTACTCTTGAATTCAGAAGTTTCTTTCAAACTTTTTTCATTTCTTCTTCAAACTGTATGCAAAAATCTTTCTTGTTCCATCTTTTTGATACTAACTGTGACCTGACACTAATTTTCAGCGGTCTGATCTAAACTGTTCTGCGACTGACTGCCTGTAACTTGTACTGATCTTATATTAAATGCCATAAATCGTTCACAAACATAAAAAAAAACATCACAAACACAAAAAAAACTAATCGCACTTGGGAACATCTTCACCCAATCCCTTTCCATCCAATAAATCTGGACCTTGGGTGCCAGACTTAAACTCCTTAATCAGCACTTGGAGAATTTCTTCACTCGATTTTCCCTTTGAAACTTCATGCCAGTGATCTGGTCCACCTACAAGGCAATATATTGAGAGTAAAACAGATAATATGTAATAAAAATAATAGAAAATGGCAGTTGTAAATAACTTGTCAGCTTGAGTTCAGATGTATTTAAAAAATGTATACAAGTTGTAATACTGGTTTATCTTAAATTAAACTTAGCCCTGTTCTCCGTACATCGAATAAACTCTGCATTTCAAGGACCATGAACAAGTAGACAAATAAAACACACCTGGCACTATATCACCACATTTCTTCCACTGAGGTCGTGGTGTTGCACTTCTCCTTAACGTTTCAGCTTCAGTGTAAAATTCATCACGTTGATCTAACACCTGTTATCATAGAAAAGTACAAAAATTTCTGATGCAAGAGCACTTTCGGTAAAAAAACGTTTAAATATTTTAATTTAAGACTTTTGTTGGATGCAAAATAGAAAAAATATTAAACAGCAATAGAAAACTGTATTACTCCTACGGCTATTACTTTTTTATAAGTTCAATCCTATGATAAATTTTAACCTGTTTGTGGACATCCAGTATAGTTTCGTGTTCTTCTTTAAGTTGTTGAAAATCATCATTCTAGTGTTGCATGTTTCTCATTGAGCTCTGCAAATTTTGCTTCAAGCATTTCAAAGTTTCTACGAGGCACTACATCTCCGTAATCAGCTTGGATTCTTGTCAGTTCATCTGCTTGTCTTGTCAAGTCCTCTCTAGCAACCTATCATTTAAAGCTTTATTTTTAATCTTTTTTTTAAATGATGGATTTAATAAGACTGAGAAAGGATTTTTATTAGATTTGTTATTTTTATCCTGCCAGTTTTGTAATCTGCACTAAGTAAAAATAAAAATAATTAGAATTATTGCCGGAAAGTGATATATAATAGATGAAAACCGACCTTGAGAGATAACTTGAGCCGAACGGGATCATCATCTGCATCAATCGTCCCCTGTCCAGCAGCACGCTTTAAATCCTCTTGCTGGTGCCTCAAATCATTCATGTCAGATATCAGTAGTTTTCGCATGTCACACTCATTTCGGTATCTAATTTAGTAAGGAATAAAAACAAGCCTGACAATGATACATATGTCATGACCAATATTATGCTGATTCGTGAGTGGTCAATATTTTTTAAAATTACTTTAATTTGATTGAACCATTTCAATAAAAAAAAACTCGACAGAGCTAATAATTTAAAAAATTTTAGTATAAAGAGTGGAATAATCATGATATACCTTTTTATGAGTTAAACAAGACAACCAGCAGAGAAAGGGTCCCTTTATTTTGTACAGGTCCGCTAGGTCCAGTGCGCTGCCCTAAACACAAATTTAAACCCTTCCCTAAACACTAATCTCAACCCCAGCACTAACCCTAACTCCAACCCCATGTTTAAAACTAACTTTAGCGGACCTGTACAAAATAGAGGGACCGCATAGAAGTGGGCAACCATCTTATATTGCACGTTTGGTTTACGATTGGCCAATCTATTTTAGTGCGTGTTAAGTAGTTGTTTCTAGTACAAATGTAAAATACATCAAGACATCTGTCAGTTAAATATAAAGTCAGATTTGCCCTAAAACAAGGTTGTTTGTTAATGCTAATCAGAGTATTACTTCCAAGTTATTTTTGCAATACTGATTTAAGTTAAAAGCAGTATAAATTATTTCAATTCAACATTGCATACTTTCTGTATTCAACAGATAGTTCTTCTTGTAGTTTAGCAACTTGTGACTGCAATGACACCTCCTTTTCCCTCATGCTATCAATGTATCGTAGAAGTTCCATTTTATTTTTCCTTAAGCTTAAAATCTCTTGTCTTTCCTAAAAAATGTAGGTTTTTAAACTTTTTGTATTGGCATAATGTAAGAAATTTAGCTGTCGAAAACATATTTAATATAATGTCTGCAGAAAAGGGTTAAACGTAATCTATACCCATATATCAGAACACTACAATAGAACTATGGGTAATTTTTTTATTAGGTATACGCCTTTTTATTGTCATAATAGATAATAAATACAATGAAATACCTCTTCCCTTATTTTTCATTACTTTCTGATCACATTGCTCTGAAACAGTGATAAGCATTGACTTGAGAGGCTCAAGTTCTCTTATCTTCTGTCTGTAATGACTTAACATCTTCTCATACTCATTTTTTATCTGTAAGAATTAAGGAACTTTATTTAGCAACTAACAAAACAGTGTGATGTTGAAATACATGTATGTATGATTCACACGTTCCTTCAATTTAATGGAACCCATTAAGCCGCTGGGTTCAGGCAATGTCCGTAAAGTGCCTTGTCCAAGGACACAACAGTCTAGCTATCGACCAGTTTTGAACCTGCAACCCTTCAGCTGAAAGACGACGCACTTAACCACTAGACTAACCTGTCAGACGAACATCTAAATAAACTATTGGAAAGTGGCCAAATTCAATGGCATATTTAAATTTTCTTATAATAATAACATTAGATTCCGGTCACATACTAGACAATGTTAGCAAAACAAGACAAAAATGCATTTAAAAAATTGTCACAAAGACAATATTCAGTTTTATATTTTTAGTTGTACACTGGTGAAGTTATAAGTACAAAGCATAACAAAGGTACCAAATGGAAACGCCAATCATAAAGCATATCCATTAACTTACCTGTGATAACAATGGCTTGTAAGTCTTAAAATCTTCAATCAAGTATTCAAACACTTCTCGATAAGCTTGTAGCCGTAATTCGCTAGGTTTTGACCCCGAACAGTCCAATTCTACAATTTCTCTTTTTACATATGTTTCCAATGCCACCAAAAACTTGGGTTTAGGAATTATAGTTTTCTGGAATAAAAAGGTACTTTATAGTACTGGAAACTGGTAACAGTTGTAAGTGACAACTTTGATATTACATATTAGTGTTATGTAAGATAAAATGCATCAATGAAATTTTCCTCGTAGTATGGCAAGGGTGAATATTCATATTAAGTATTTTGTCTACGGCAAACGTCACAAACGAGTTGAAATTGCAGGGATCATGTTATTTCATCAAATGTTCATTGTACAACACAATAAAACATCAAAACCTTAAAAGTTTTAGGTTTACTGGACTCGCCATTTACTAATTATAGCAACCAGTAACACAAAGATTAAAGGGTTGCTGTTTGTGTTTGTAAGATGGTAGCCTAACCATTGTATTTTTTTCTACAATAACTATTAATAAAACACTACCTTAACCACTGGAAGCCCTTTCTGGAAGCTTTGACCAATCAACGAAGTATCAGACAAGCTTTGACTAGCGTAGGCAGGCCATGACTCAATTTCTCCTGTTTTTGTATCTTGATTCGGTTGTAGACTTTGTTGTGCAGGTAGCAAATGCTGTAATAATAAATTTGCAACATTTATTTATAAATATTCTGTATACGAAGAAATACAAATCTGGATTTTTTTAATACAGTGTGCCTGCAGTAGGGTTGCTCGAGCTATTTTATTGTTTATGCAGTGGCATTGACACAGTGTTAGCAGACTATCAGCCAAACTGTTGGAAGGTTAGTTGATCGACTATCTTATTGGGCATGGCTACTATATTTGCTTGAACATACGAGAGAGTACAATACTGAAATCCAATTTACACATGGGTAGCACAAAAAGTACAGCAATGTCTAGTGCACCTTGTATAAAACACACTATAATAGCTCCAGTAATGCAACTGTGTGTACGAGGTATAAATATATACACTGGCGTTTACTTTTGTATAACTAACATTAAAAAAATAATTTACTTTTGTGCTTGATCCGGTCAAGGTATATGATGTTGAATTATTGGTTTTCTTTCCAACTTCCGTTAGTGAAACCTGATTCTGAGTCTCAATTGGGGGAAGTTTTGGAGCCCGTATTGCCATATTTATCAAAACAACGGTAGGTAAAGCTACTGGTATCCTAAATACTTCCTGCATGGTTATGTATTCAAAGTTATAGTACAGTATCAATTGTATATTTATAAAACAAGTTTAAAAAAACATTGCATTTATCCAATTACAAATAACACTTATTAAGTACGCTTAATATAGAATGCCTTTCCAATCTTATGTAACTCTTGTTCATAGATGTTATGTTCGGTTTCCAATAATTCCTTTAAAGCAGCTCTTCTTACAGCTACGACTGCCTTGTTGGCATAGGAAAGTTCATGTTTGATTTCGTCTTTGTTTAGTCGATATTTCTGCACTCGGCTTGCCTCTTCAAGACCCTCTGCCCATCCAGCTTTTAAATTTACATCCTTTTCGGTTTTCACCTGCAGTATTCTCTCCGCCATCAGTTCGTCTTTCATAATACGGTCTTTTTCCACTTTTAAGGAGTTAATTAAACTTCCCCCTCGGTTGGCCACCTCAAAACGAAGAGACATGTTCATACTCATTTTGATATTTATTCTACACACTGTTAATATAGGAAGACTTTATAACCTGTTAAAAAAATTTTAATATTAAAAAAACATGTAACACAGAAACACACTGATGGTGATTACTACGGTACCAAACCGTGTATAGAATTACCAATGTAGCTTTTTCCTGTTGGACACAAATGACAAAATCACCATCCATTTAATAAATCAGAAGCTTAAGATATTTGGCTAGAATGTTTATAACTAAATAAAGTTTACAAACTTTTTCTTAAGCTAAATGAAATAGGTTTACAAAATTTTACCATTTAACAGATAAAGACTACCTTTTTAAAACTTAATTTAAAATTTTTTTATGGTTGTTGCGGTCAAAATTACTTAACATCCCTTTAATTGTTTATCATGCTTCGGTAGCCGTAGCATCAACAATCTCCATAGCAGCAAGAAAATGTTTCTCCACCCAGTGGTAATAATTTATCGGTTTCTTTTTTATAAAAGTTATTTATTCCAATAAAACTTATAATTAAACTGTAAAACTGAAGAAATTCAACGTACATTTTTTAGACTGGTCACATGAAATATTTTACTGTACCTTTGAAGGACGAATGTGTGTTCTAAGAGGTGGAGGTATTTTTAATGGGAATACAACTCTTGATTACTGAAGCGTTGATACTGACCTGATTCACACACTATTAAATATACTTATTTAAAGTCCATTAAATATTTTATTAATCGACCGATTAGCTTGAGGGATTAGTGCGTCGCCTTTAACCAAACGGTTGTCCGTACGATTCGTACAAAATAGCTTAGTCGGCGGTGTCATTGAACAAAGCACTTAACAAACATTGCCTGAACCCAGTTAAATAATGGGTTCTACAAAATTAAAGGAAAATCCCAATCATACGGTTCTACAAAATTAAAGGAAAATCCCAATCATACACAACACACTGCAATGTCTTTGGTAACCCGACGCTGGGCGCTTGGTGATCTGACGATTACCAGGGCCGGTTTTAGGCCGATTTGACAGATTAGATCAAATTGGGCCCCGCAACTTAAAGGGGCCCCGCGCTAGCGGGGGTGTTTCTGTATTACGAGGTTTAAAATACTACTGAAACGTAAAATAAAAAGTGAAATAATATTCTTTCTCATAATATCAATTTGTTATGCATCGTAACTAAGTCAAATTTATATGTCTGTGTCTGCCTGTTACGTCATAATGAATATGGTTGCTAAACAATATAAATACATACGTTTGGAAGTAAAACAATATATCGTAAATAAGCATCAACATTTCCTTAATTTGTTTTATAGCAAGTATTAAATGTCTATTTTTGTAGTTTGTATATATTTTATATAATATAAACACCCATAAATTTTGCTATGAAGAGTATGGGGCCCCGCCATCACATTTCTAATTGGGCCCCGCGGTTCCTTAGCACCGGGCCTGACGATTACCCATTACTATCCTATCCTACATGAATATCCTATCCTTGTATGGCAATTTCCTGCATCATCGAAGGTTGCTTCGCCTGTTCGTTTTCATATTATTTTGTTTTTCGCAAGGCCAGTTAGTCGTTATTATGCAGGGCAACAGGAAAAATTTGTTTATGTCAAAATCAGCCGCCATCAGATGGTTTGTTGTAAGGCATTTAGTGGATGTTACTTAAACCAAAGATACTATATCGGTACCATGTTATAGTATCTTTGTTTATGATATGATGTTCATGTTTGTCCCGTGAATGGGAAAATCAAGGGGTTAACACACGTGCAATCGTAAGATTACGTCGTGACCGCCGTTGGTTTACCGGAGCTATTGCAGTGTGTTGTCTATGATTGAGATATTTCTTCAATTAAATAAACAATTGAGTTTTCAGACGCCGTCCGTTAAGTAGGCCTACTTTGCCCGAGGACACAACCGACTAGCGACCAGCTTCGAATTAACCATTCGGTTAAATGACAACGCACTAATCCATCAGACTATTCGGTGGGGATGAATGCAAACACAGAAGGCGTACGATCGTTAGATACCTCGCGAATATGTAGGGATTATCGGTTATCCTCACGGAGTGTAATAATTGCCGGTGTGATAACTTCCCCACGTTTTCCCATTCTACTTTAGTGTAACGAAGGAGCCAAAAAAAACAACTTAATATTTACGGAATAACAGTAATGTCTTAATAATTTTAGTTTATTTTTGTACATGGTTATCCTATACACTTTATATGTTGTCGTATATTTTGATCCGGCTGGTCGAAACCGACATCAGTCATAATTCTTTAGAGATCGCGTATCAAGTGCCGGTATATCTCAAAATTGATCGGATGAACTACTCCATCGATTTAGTGCGTATGGCAATAAATTCTACATAGTGGCAATGAATTCACAACTGCAACAATGTTTCTTGGGTACACTGACTTTATTACAACAGTTGGTTTAATACACGACACAAACATATTGTAGAAATCTGTTGTCACCATTATTTATGGTAAATATTAAAAATCAATGCATAAAATGCAAGTTGCAGAAATATTGCACATTTGCAAAAACTTTGCGCATTAAAACTGCAAGTTATTTTGCCTGTACTTCTATTTAACAGTTCAAGCTTTGTCACCAGGGTGTCACCATTGGAGCTGGGTTTTGCAAGTATGTCATCACAACAGCAGAAACGGAGAGCCTGGAAAATAACAAAATAAATTAAATAAATTAAATGGGCTTCATGTAAAAAAAATGAGTCACAAAAAGTATAGATTAAATATATAGTATGTGTATGAACAATTCCTATATTAGAAGTAATATAAGGAGAATGTTTATAAACTGAGAAAGGCAAGTGTTGTGATACATACAAGAGGCGGTAATCAAAATCATGTGGCCTCTACACTATCAAGCACAGGATCAATTTGTCCACAGATTGGAATAGGTGAACATGTTACACACCGACAGTAGAAGAATTACTGAGTTTAACACCTTCGCTTATTGAAAATTATCGAACAATAACGGTGATTAAACACTACAATGCGAATTTTCTTACTAACACACCAAAGTTCACATAAATAACCAGTTGTTTTAGATAATATCTGGGTTATAATTGTCAACATGGAAAATTTAACTTTTTAGCTCTCCTGACTGTTAAAAGTTTCAACATTTAAATTCGGTTAGTTTACTTTCCAACAAAAAGGTTTCGAAATATTGGGATTATTTGTAATTGTAACATACATGAAACTGCTCAAGACTTGTCTGCTGTCTTCTGAAGATCGGGAATTTGCAAAGCTGATGAGAGAACAAAACACAGCGCACCATGCACACCATTTGATCTGTGGAATTCGCAAAGTTACCAGTGTTTAAATCCTTCTTGTTTGAATAGGTATGCAATTCTGAAAAAAATAACAAGACCTACAAATTGATTTTACATGCATTGATTAGCAAAAAAGTACCGACGAGCAAAAAACAAGTAAAATGTTAACTATCGTCAATTCAAGTAAAGTGTTTGTAAAATAAGAATAGATTCTGTTATTCCAACACTTGTTATCGGTATCAGTAACCTTGTTATGTTTAGACTAAATTAACCAATAACTAGTAACCAACTTTAATATATATATGAAAAAGCAACCCACCTCACCTAGTTATGTTAACAGGAAACCATTAAATATTAGTATTAATACATTACTATTTATGGAAAGACAAGTACAAATTTGACTCAAAAATGCGTAGGATAACTGACATAAGGGGAATAAATGACACGGAATCATTTTTTTACATTGTTGAAGTTTTAAAATGACCTATCTAGAATTATTTTGTAAATGTTGGTCCATTTCAGGCTTAGTTAACAAAGTCAAATACAACATCAGAGCAAGAAAGCATTTATTGCGTACTAGACTAGTATTATGTTAAGGAATGGTGTGAAGTAATCATTATAACACAAGGAATAACGTTATTGTTTTAGAATAAGACTGACAATAACTACCACTGTGGAATTCATATATATATACAATGAAATCTGTTAATATAAAACATTTGAAAATACCTTTAACATTAATCCACACATGCTAAATATCATAGCCAACAGATTCATATAATCAGGTACGGGATCATCAGTGGTGTTGGTGGCTTTCGGTTTATATCTGAAAATAAAATTCAAGTTTAATTCAGACAAAAATAACGCCGCAATACATGATTTAGGTAAGCGATTATCTAGGAAAAAGGCAAAGTGGCTTCTTACTATATTATCAACACAAAAAAAAAATTATAAAAATGCCAGAATTCCTTGTGGTACAGGCATAGGACTTTTAAAATGAAATATATATGTGGCATCCATATTTCCAACTTTATTGTCAATATTTAGTAGGAAGGTATCAACGTGTTATACAATTTTAACAAGAACTTTGCGCACGTATGTACATGTCTGTCTGAATACAAGATTTTTATGGCAATTGGTTTTGTTTAGTCCAGGTTGCATAAACTCCGAAGGCTAAGGTTTACAATTATTTTTAAATCTATTACACATATTTATTGGTTAAATGCACAAAGCATATATTATTAAATGAAAGAACACAAGTTTAATTAGTAGATAACCAAAAAACATGAGGTTAGTCCTATGGTGAAAACTAAAAGGTGGGAAAGAGGGAAGGCGGGAAGGAAAGAAACTGCACATTAAAATAAAGATTAGCGCTTAAGAGTTAGTTTTAAACATGGGATTAGAGTTAGGTTTAGTTCTGGGTTTAATATTAGTATTTAGAGCAGGGTTAAAATTAATTTCCATAGTTTTAGTAAGCAGTTTCCCTCCTTCCCACTTTCCCTTAGAACTTTTAGTGTTGTCCTGTGGTTATAACGGCAAATTGTGCCTTATAGTGTTGCAAACAAATAAGCATAGCAATATTAATACTTATTGTGCAAAAGTTACTTCTCTTTTCATACATAATACATGCTCATTATAATAATTACATACTATTTATACCTGACGATAGTGTAATTTCGGACTTTTTCATCATTGGTAGACTCCATCGTTATTTTAACTGCAATATTCCTTGGAAGCTGTTTCCAAAATACGTTGGTAAAAAGGAGTAAATTAATACCACTAGGGACCTCTATGACATGGATTAAAAGCAGAAAGTGAAAAATCCTTGCTGATTCTTTTGACCTGAGGTTGCTGTGTAGCCTATGTTTTTTTAAAGTAATGACATTCATGAATTTTTTCACAAATATAAATTTATATATTATCTTTTTAATTAGATCGGTAGTTGCATATTAAAAAAAATATAAAAAGAAAAAAAAACAAAAAAAAAATAAAAAAACAGAAAAAATGTAATACCTCATGGATTTAAAAAGCTTGCATTACTAACTTTTTTTGCCATGATGGCCATTTTGACCATAAAGATAGATAATAATGACAAGGTCAACTTTTCAATAAGTTAAGTTTTTTTTAGTATTTTGCCTTATTTTGCATTTATTTTATTAATCAATAAAACTTTGTTTCTAATCGTTTTAGTGCTTAAATGCACGTAGGCTTACGGTAAACCGTTATTCGGACCGCCATCCGAAGGGCAGTAGGGATAGGGAGGGAGGGAACCTAGCGCAATGTTATGCAAAGCACTTAGCGAACATTACCGAACGTTAGTTCGGGGTAATGCCTTTACAAGTTAAATAGCTTACTGTTTAAAATGTTTTTTAAAACTGCAAGTTTTGGTAATAACTTAACTTAACGTAAAAGTTAAATTCAAATAGTCGTACCAATGTAGGCTATATGAAAGGCCGTCTTTTTATGTTTTATAGCTTCTTCTTCGCAAAAAAACAATGGGGTGAGAAAACCTTTTGGGGTTGTTTACGTCCTTGGGGTTTCCAGTATTGGAAGAAGAATAAAAGTCATTAAATGTTTACACATCGAAATTCAGGACAGCATTTTCATCTTCTGCATTTTTTCTGTGTATGCCCATAATAAACAAATTTTCTATGGTAGCATAATTTGGCCTCTAGCTAAAATCAATGTAAAATCAATCGCAATTAGATTTTAAATCCAACGAGATATTAGGTAGACAACCCGCTTAAATTGCCTTTTTTTTGTAAATTCATGCGCGAACTATGTTTTTCACCCAAGAAGGAATATTGAAATGTTTTTTATTTATTTACAAATACTTTGTGAATAAAAAAAACAGTGCGTGCAAGTGGCAAGTAAAATGCTTAAAATTTACAATAAAAAACATGAGATTAGAAGTAAAATGATAAAAAAATTGGAACGAATTCAGGTAAGCTAATAAGGTATACACATTTTATTGTTTACAATTAAATTCTTCAAGAATTGTACATGAACAAGAAGATTGTCACATGATATATATAAAGTATTTGAGTTTTTTGAGGTAGGTAATATGTTAATCGGAAATTCAGAATAAAACGCATTACAAAGTAAAAATATAAATTATATAGCATTTGTTTGCTTAAACATTGTAAAAACAGATAATTAAATCTACTTTGTCAGGTATTGTTATTACTTCAGAAATTCAGTACAGAATTAAAAGTGTGATGCTTTACACCTTGGATCGATGGCATTGTTCCTAATTGTTGTCTAGCATTTTAGTCCAAGTTTTCCCCAAGTATCTCCGGCCATTCTGTCTCTGCCTTTAGCCATCCATGCGGGAAACTTTCCTAACTGCCTTCCCCAGATTTGTGAAACGCCAGCATCTTTACCAACCGAAACCAGGATCACTTTCATATCTGTATGAAAAATATTGTATTGATAACATTTACGATTATATTGTCGTAAAACGACTGCATTGTTTAATAATAATACGGCAGGGTGTTAACAAAAAGTATACAGTATTAAATATTAAATTCTTTTAATACAAGCTACATTTTCCTTATGTTTTTCAGTGAGTTACTCTGGCGCAGTATACAATGAATAATTGATGGTACAAAGTAACAAAGATGTTGCTTTACAATAAATCTACAAACTTAATTCTAGCCATTGGGTAGTTATCTCGTGGTAACTAATGTGTATAGACTGGCGTGTTGTACCAGCAACAAATGAGCCATGTATAGATATTTTATGTCCCTTTAATTGGCATTATGTCTTTACCTGTTTTATAAGCTGTTGGGTTTCCATTAGTGCACTCGGCAATCAAGTTTGCTTTCACCACTTTCGCGTGCTCGGTCGGTGTGCACGGCGTTTTCTCCTCATCTACGTTTGTGACATCACCCATTGCGTAAATATTCCCGTGACCCTTTACCTTGAGATGTTCGTTCACTTCAAGGGCGCCATCTGGTGTAAGACTCGTTGCTGCGAGTAAAGAACTATTAAATTTTGGCGATTTTGGATTTTGGGCCAAAAAGTTTATGAAAATAAAACTTAAAAAATATATATCTTACCCAAAACTTTCTCGTAAAACTTATTGTTGAGCTTTTCGCCGAGAGATGTAACAACAAAGTCAGTGACTATGGTCGATCCCAACTTGGTTCTCAATACTTGTCCATCATTTCTTTTGTTTGTTGTTATTTCATCCAAATTACACACACTTTCACCTGGGAAAATATGATTATATATTTCTCTGTAATAAAGTCTGCCCCTTGATGTCGAACAGTAACTCGTGGCTTTCTAAATTCTAGAAACACGTTGCTTACCGTAAACCACAGATATTCCTTTTTGACTCAGTAAGTCATGCAAGTTTTTCTGCGTAGCTGGACGACCTCTCTTTGTAACAAGGTGGTCCTCTTCGGTGATGATGATAACCTATATACAATAAATTTAATTTTATTTAAAGCCAAACGCAAAGTTATCCAACACACTTACCTCTTTATCCGGGTATGCACTCTTTATTTCGCCTGCTAGTTCAACGCTGTTGTAAGTTCCTCCTATTAGTGCTATTCGCTCTGAATTCGCAAGCTAAATAACAGGAGACAAATTATAGAGTTTTTATCAGAAAAGGTGAAAATACGTTTTAGTACAATGGGAAAATTGACGGCAGAATACCATTTTTATTCTTTTTAATTACACTTATTAAAATACGAGCCAACAGTTAATATCCGCCTTATAATTCTACCCATTGTTAGCAAGTATATTCTTACCTCGTTTCTATAATCATTTAATAAGTTTGCTGCTTTGTCAGCTGATAGTTCGGCGAATTTTCCAGATAGTTTGTACGGAAATGGGGATTGCTGTCCAGTTGCAATGACCAGATGTGTGTAGTTCACCTAGAGATGTAAAATAGCATTCTTGGAAAACATCGAATTTTGCTTTATTTTAATTACAATACAATTATATCTGGCAGTGGGAAAAGTTAAGCCATATTAGTTAAGCACTGCTGTAATTCATGTCTTAATTTTGGTTAGCTTGGGATTTGTAGCAAGCAGTTTTGTTATTTTATTTGTGTTCTCATGATTTTGATTTTCAAAACTTGTTTTTTGATCCCGCGTTTTGTTCGTGGCGATTTGAGACGATATATCTTAATTTCCAAATTTAAATAAATAATATTTCAATCTTACCTGGTATCCACTTTTAAGTGTAAGCGACTTTTGATCAGAGTTTACGCCAACCACTGTCCCTCTTAGAAACGAATCCCCAAGCATTTCGGAGAACGGTAAGAACATGCTTTTCATAAAATCTAAAAATAAGTTTGGTTAAGATGTGGTATGCATAATTGCTCTATACTATAGCTTATATAACCGAACATGTTGTATATATTGTACAATGTTTAATATATTGGTTATTCTTCGATAAGGATTAAAATCATTAAATGACAACAATTTTAAAGACAAACTAATTAAAAACCATATCGTACCGGTGACCAGTCAACTGAACCCCTTACAACTGAACCCCTTACAACTGAGCCCCTACAACTGAACCCCTTTACAACTGAACCCCTTTTATCCGAACGCTTTTAACTGAAAAGGGGGTTCAGTTGTAAAGAGGTTCAATTGAAATGGGTTCAGTTGTAAAGGGGTTCAGTTTTAAGGGGTTCAGTTAAAAGGATTTAAGTTGTAAGGGGCTTAATTGTAGGGGTTCAGTTATAAAGGGTTCAGTTGTAAGGGTTCAGTTGTAAGGGGTTCAGTTGTAAGGGGTTCAGTTGTCATGGAACCATCGTACCTTCGTCAACGACCGCTCTGACAGCTCCTAAATTATGATACATCGCATCTCGCGGATCAATCAACGTCACTTTGCAGAAGTTGCTTTTTAGCAGATTAACTGCAAGATAGCAACCTGCGTAGCCACCGCCCACGATGACCACATGCATATTAGCTTGGTATTCCACCGTACATGACTGTCCGTTACCCATCGTAATATAATAGTTATGCAAACAATAATATAAATGTAATCTCAATTAGTTTATCTGCAAAAAAGAAAAATATATCCATTTATAAATAAACGTTTCAATAATATACATTTTGTTTCTATTATTGCTTTTAGACTACTTTGTCTCGCTCAAATGCTGTGTAAAAGCATGTTTGGCGTTCGTTTATATAACCGCTCGTGTGCTGCAGCGTCTTGTGATACACCACGTGACTACCGGCGTCACGAGACAATAACAGCACACCACGGGGTTCCACGTGTACAAGGTTTTTCCGCAAAATGTTAAAATAATTTGTTACGTATGGTGTTGGAAAGGTTTTTACTCATTCTTTATTACATTACAATTCAATGTGAATAAAATACTGAAGGCACAATAACTGTAAGATATCTCGACCCATTAATGTTTTATTGGTGTCTATGATAAATCATAAATTGCATCACAACCAAATTACGTCACAATGGGAGTTTGTGTTACAATATCTATACCCGACCGCGTGTTAGAAAATGCTTCCTTTTTGATTTAGTCACCGTACAGTCTGCAGCACAGTAATTTATCTGATACCGTGTATTTTCCGTTCCGGTTCTAAAGCCAAAGTTTGGTGAGTGTAATTGTTTACTATTTCATACGTACACCCGTCAATTATTGATTTTGGTTTCTTTATTTTTAATTTACAGAAAACCGTATCATCCCTCCGTATCATCCCCACTGCGTAACATCTCCGTCCATATCGTCCCTGTCCCCTCCGTTCCGCATCTGTAACCGTTTGAACTCTGATCGCCAATTATAATTCGAGGACACAAACTGTCTGTTCTTTTATTCGATACGAGTTATTTTCAAACCAAAGCAACCCCGTTACTCCACCCGCGGAAGTAACATCGTTTTCAAACTGAGCAAACTGATCAAACCCATCGTAACCGTACCTCTCGACCATGGATAACCAACCAGGAACACCGCCGTAGAACAATGGCTGGACAACATTGAAGAAGCCAAGCAGCCAGGCATTGAAGAAGCCAAGCAGATACCAGCACCACCTAATTCAACCACACCACTCGATGAAAAGCACGAATCAGTAAGTGTTGTAAGCACTACAAGCTCGATGCGCAGCTTTAAGCTAAAAGATAGCAAGGTAAAGCTTGAACTTGCTAGGCTTGCGCGACAACAAGACTTAGAGAGAAAAGAAGAAAGCAAGCTGCTCGCTGAAACAGAGGAACATAAAAGAAAACTGCTCGCTGAAGCAGCTGAAAGAGAAAGAAAATTACAAGAGGAACTCGCCGACCGTGAATCCCGGCGAAAACTAGAATTGGCTGAAGCTGAAGCTAGGGCATGGGAGGAAGCATCGCTTCCTGAGGCCAGACACAACGAAGTTCAAACCCGCCAATATGCTGGCTCAACGACACCGCTTCTAGAGCAGACTACATCCGCTGAACAATCACGCAACGAGATATCACCGACCGCAGCGCAGCTACCACAACGTTCTACCCTATACGCCCCGCCCGTTGTGCGCCCTAAGGACAGCGCTCTGTCACATCTTCCCTTAACCGAACGTCATTTGCCACCGTTTCCGTCCGACATCCGGGTGAACGACGAAAGAGAACACGTGACAACACAGCATCAGAACCGACCGTCCCGATATGCTGATCGCTCCCCAATGCGCAATCAACAACGACGTACACAGCTATCACCGACTCGTATCCGACGAGATTCACCATTCCGTCACGTAAATCACCAAGAGGTAGGTGAACGCTTTCTACCCAAACCAATTGTACAAAAATTTAATGGAGATCCGATGGACTACTGGTCCTTCGTCAACCGATACCAGCTGCATATTGCCGACAAAGTAGACTCATACGACCTAAAATTAGTATACCTACTCCAACATTGCACAGAGCCCGTCTGTGAGAAAATTAAGCATAACTCCGTAGATAATTACGAAAATGATGGCTACGAAACGGCCATGCAAGAATTATTCGAAAGATATGGTCAACCCCATATAATAGCACGACGGTGCGAGAGCTTGTTGCAGGAATTCCCGAGGGTGCCCGCAGATGACCCCGAAGCGCTGGAGAAATTGGCCGTTCTGCTCCGAAACTGCTGCGCGTCCCTGGAAAAGACAAGGGTAAAATCGACGGTAGACTCTGTTGGCTTCATATCGACGCTGGTCAACAAGCTGCCATTGGAACTGAGAAAGAAATGGATATCCAAGTCGCTGAGTATACAGGACAAAACAGGTGCGGTAGCTGTTTTTAAAGACTTTGCTAACTTCGTTAGAGAACAGAGTCGCGAAGCTAACTCTGTGTATGGAAAGTGTTTACTGCTAAAGTCCACAAACCCTGTAGTAACTACCGCACGAAAACCGAAAGTGTCGGCTTATAACGTGAACGTGACTGCCGAATTTCCCACTGCTGCCGCTCCCACTCCGAAACCGTCCGGGCTGCAGTGCCCTGTCTGCAAGAAACCACATTTGATTGGCGCTTGCCGCGACTTCAAGGATAAATCGTACGAGCAACGTAAGCGCGTAACCCGGGAATGCGGCCTATGCTTTAAATGCCTAAAGGCAGGCCATTCCGTGCGAGAATGCCCACATAAAATCAAATGCAGTGTAGAAGGTTGCACCGGCAACTTCCACCACACCTTACATCGTGACGCTCTGAGATTCTTGTGGTGGCCAGGAGGCGACCTGACCAAATCACCCGTTCCGCACCGCATGAAAGTGCACCTGTTTGGCGCCCGCTCGTCACCGTGCTGCGCAACTTTCTGCCTGCGCGAAACTGCCAGAGAATTTGGCAAGTTTTTTCATCCACGAGTGGCCGAAGTTGTAAAGAATAACTTTTATGTGGACGACTGCCTCGTAACCGCCGTTGATGATCAAGCCGGCATCCAACTGGTGAAGGATTTACGTAATCTACTTTCAATGGGTGGCTTTAAACTGACGAAGTGGCTATCCACTAGTGTCGCTGTGATGGAATCCGTTCCGGCCGATGATCGAGCAAAGGTGATTCAAGATATTCCGCTAGGAGGAGAGGTACATGAACGTGTTCTGGGAATCAATTGGTGCGTCCAAGACGACGAGTTCAGATTCGACATCACTATCCCGACACAACCGCTGACACGACGAGGTATGCTTTCCGTTACCAATTCACTTTTCTATCCATTAGGCTTTGTTGCCCCTGTTGTATTGGAGGCCCGACTTATTTACAGAGATCTCTGCTTGATGAAAACCGACTGGGACGAGGAGGTCACTGGCACCGAGCTCGAGCGATGGAAAGCTTGGTGCAACAGCCTTAATGAACTGACCCGCATTATAATTCCTCGGTGCTTCAAACCACAAGTCCGTCATCCGACCCCCGGAGTACAGCTCCATGTATTTGCAGACGCATCTACCGCCGCCCGAGGTTGCGTATGCTACCTTAGAACTACCTTCGAGGATGACAACACGACATGTTCGTTCGTGATGGGAAAGTCTCTTCTCTGCGATTCTGGAAGCACACAATTCCTAGATTGGAGCTCGAAGCTGCCCTTGACGCAGTAAAATTATCGCGAACCGTGAAAAGGGAACTCGGACTGGACGATTGCCCGTGTATCTACTGGACGGACTCGTACAATTGTTCTACAAAGCCTTTTCTCTGACTGCAAGAACCTTTTCCGGTTTTCTCTCGAAACCGCCTATCTCAAATCGAAGCATACACAAGCGTGCACGACTGGAGACATGTTCCTACGAAACTGAACCCAGCTGATCAAGCGTCACGTGGAACGACGGCAGGGACCATGATGAAGACAGGAACGTGGCATTCCGGCCCTAAGTTCCTACACCGTCCCGCTAAAGACTGGCCTACTACGTTTTTACGGCCACAACCAACGGAGCAAATCTACCGAAGTTTTGACCTGCCAAAACCAGAATCTGTATTTCTGACAGCTACCAGCTGCTCACCCACGGACAAATTCATCCGTTATTTCTCGTCCCTACATCGATTGAAGATAAGCACGTCCTGGATTCTCCGTTTTTGTGCATACCTGAAGAACAAGGTAAAGAAGGACACCGCAAAAATTCCGACATCGCCGATTGACGCCGAGGAGCTTCGATCTGCTGAGAGCGCCCTCGTGCGGTACGTACAACGTCGGGAGTTCCCCGATTGGATGCGCATGCAATCGACCCGACGTCCGCCGTCTACGTCACCGATCTACAAACTGAACCCTATTCTCAATGATGGCATTCTACGCGTTGGAGGTAGATTGGGCAATGCACGTCTTGACTACAAAGCACGCCACCCTGCCATTATCCCCGATAACTGCCACCTTACTGACCTACTTATCGATCACTGCCACAGTGTTGATGCTGCACACTCTGGTATGAATCACACTTTAAACATTTTATTTCAGCGCTACTGGGTGCAAAATGCTAGAGTTGCAACCCGACGTATCCTGTCCCGATGCCTACTGTGCCAGCGAAGAGCTGCAAGGCCCGAAAGACAGATCATGGCTGATCTCCCGCCGTCAAGACTGCAAATTGACGAACCACCGTTCACTCATACAGGAGTGGACTTCTTCGGCCCGCTACTGACCAAGTTAAGGAGAAGTGAAGTAAAACGGTATGGGTGTCTGTTTACATGTATGACTACTCGCGCCATCCATCTAGAAGTCGCTACGGACTTGTCTACCGACGCGTTTATAAATGCTCTGCGACGTTTTACGGCCCGACGAGGTCCTGTCACTCACCTGTATTCCGACAATGGCACTAACTTCGTCGGCTGCGAGCGGATACTTCGAGAATGTATAGAAGAATGGAATCGCAATCAAGTTGGCGACTACCTGAGACAGAAAAATATAATCTGGAAATTTAACCCACCAGCTGCAAGCCACTTTGGTGGGGCTTGGGAACGATTGATCCGTTCCGTGAAATTTATTTTGCAGGCATTATTGCAGGGCAAGCCGCTCGATGATGACCTTCTACACACCCTGCTTGTTGAAGTGGAGGACATTGTCAATTCCAGACCGCTTACACAAGTACCGCTGGAGATCGGAGAAGACCTGCCGCTGACACCGAATCACCTTCTGAAAATCAACCCTACAATTACTCCGCCACCGACAGTGACACGTAGTACAGATTGCTACGCCCGACGACGCTACCGAGTTGTCCAGTATCTCGCTGACGAGTTCTGGAAACGCTGGATCCAAGAGTACCCTCGATCAATAATCTCTCGACAGAAATGGCACGAGCAAAAGGACAATGTTGCTGAAGGAGATGTTGTACTCCTTGTGGACAATTCCGCCCCTCGAGGACAATGGCCTCTAGGCCGCGTGAACAGCTTGTTTCATGACAAACATGGGATCGTTAGAAGCGTCGAAGTGAAGACTGCCGCTGGGTTAATGAAGCGGCCTATCGCAAAACTTTGCGTGATCGTGAGCGAGCGAGAGAGGAGCGCCCCATGACCTGGCACGGCGTTACGCCTTATTGTATATATTGTGTATATTTTTTTTGTTTTTTATTCTTCGTTAAAAATGTGCCTCGAATCTTTTCTTTGTGTAAAAAAATTGAAACTGCTTTGATGACGCATTTTTCCATTTTTGGCGGGGGAGGATGTAAGATATCTCGACCCATTAATGTTTTATTGATGTCTATGATAAATCATAAATTGCATCACAACCAAATTACGTCACAATGGGAGTTTGTGTTACAATATCTATACCCGACCGCGTGTTAGAAAATGCTTCCTTTTTGATTTAGTCACCGTACAGTCTGCAGCACAGTAATTTATCTGATACCGTGTATTTTCCGTTCCGGTTCTAAAGCCAAAGTTTGGTGAGTGTAATTGTTTACTATTTCATACGTACACCCGTCAATTATTGATTTTGGTTTCTTTATTTTTAATTTACAGAAAACCGTATCATCCCTCCGTATCATCCCTCCGTATCATCCCTCCGTATCATCCCCACTGCGTAACATCTCCGTCCATATCGTCCCTGTCCCCTCCGTTCCGCATCTGTAACCGTTTGAACTCTGATCGCCAATTATAATTCGAGGACACAAACTGTCTGTTCTTTTATTCGATACGAGTTATTTTCAAACCAAAGCAACCCCGTTACTCCACCCGCGGAAGTAACAATAACATTATATATATAGACTACATTATAAAAATATTAGTATAGTTCATATCCAATAAATGTGATCATAATAATGGCGTTTACTTTCTAAAAATCGTTGATTGTAAATCTGGAATTTCTCTTCAATGTTGCTACCCTCCGTTAGTAAACGTAACGCTACGCGATTGGCTGACAGTTCTGGTTGTAAACAACGACTGACGTCACAAAAACTACTCATTCGCAACGCGATTGAAGAAGGCACGTGGTAGCTTAGCGAGTGGTGCGTCACACACTTTGCTTAAAGCAAATGGGCTATACGCGTCACCGCGTGTGCTATTCGCACTGGTATTTTATGAACTTTATAGCTGGGCTATATGCACATGCTATTCGCAATTGTATTTTTTAAAGATATTATAAAGGATATGATAGAATATTTATATTTATCCTCGTAAATGGAAAAACAAAGCGGGTTAACAGAAATTCACCTCTTGCTGAAGCCACAGTTAAACTATAAAATTATTCGCAAACACGGCCTTTCTCTGGAAATGTTTTAACTCAAGAAAGCTTAAGCAGAAAACAAATGAAATAACAAACACTAAAAAATAAGTATAGACCTCGACTGATTTGTACTGATCACAGATTTTGTTTTAACTAGATATTAGTTACACAGCACGTCTCTAACATAATGTGCAAGGAATAAAATACGCAAAAAAGACACACGTTTCTGCTACCAGGGCCACCACCAGTAAAACAAAAGCAGAAACAAAACTATATAGCTCGAATTGTAAGATTTATCGTCGCAATTATTGTTTATATTATATCGATGTCACTAGGGCAGCGTTTCCCAACCTTTTTTGGTCGCGGACTATTTCCTTACCAGCGAAAGTCTTTGCGGACTCAAAGTGCATCAATTTTCAATTAGCGTAAGTCAAAAGTGTAGCGTAACTGGACTATGTGCATACGATACATTACAGAACACTACAAAACTTTAACAAAATTACCAAATAAAAGTTTTGTAAATTGTTGATGTGCTTGTGGACTCATTTAAACCTTCCACGGACTCATTTGAGACCGCGGACTCGGGTTGGGAAACACTGCACTAGGGAATAAGATCGGTATTGTATTCCCTTTTTTCCCACAATTTCACCGAACTATAAAACGCTCGTTGTTTACTGCATGAGCATTATCGTGAGGTAATCGGTCTTTTGGTAGTATGTTTTGGAATTAACGGTTATAAAGAAGATGTGTATGACGTGCTTTGGCTCCTGTTCAGCCACAATTTGGTAAATATTGGTTTTATTTCTCAAACTAGTAATTTTTGTGATAATTAAATTGTACATATATTTTTCCTTAGAAAACCGTCATTTCAAGACCTTTCATTTCCGCCATCATTCAATTTCGAATAAATTCACAAGTTTTGGATAATGACGCGTTATTTCAAACTCTGAATAAAGGACGCCGTCTATAAGCATACTGCAACCTCTCATTAAGACAGGTGTTAGGAGCCAGCACCTTGTCGGGAAGTTACACGAATATTAACTATAAGGAGCAATTTAGTTTGTTATCTGTGGATGTAATCTAACCGTTTAAATAGACTTTAAAAATTGCCTGTGATTTAAGGGAAACCATTTAAAGAAATAAAACTGGAAGCAATAAGAAACTCAAATGAAATGATGATTATTGTGTATGGGGTTTATCGCACAAAGAAAGAGAAGTTAAATGCTTACACTTAAGTTGAAATTTCACAGATTAATTCATGTTTGATAAATTGGATGAATTCATTAAGGAACGAAGGGTAAGTTAGTTACTTCCGACGGGGCAGCGATAATGGAAGGTTGTACAAATGGAATGCTTCCAACAAAAATTACCCGGATTGTGTTTCAAAACATAAATATATTGCTTTATATTGTTCTTAGAAACATTAATAAACGTGTAAATTTCGTCCTCTCCCCTTTAAAGAAACATAGAATGTTTTCAGCAATGTACAAAACTATGGAACTCAACCAACTGAGATTGTTATATCATGCTGAAGTTCATTGGTTATTAAGAAGAAAAGTTTTGAAGTTAGTATTTCATCTGCGAAATGAACTGTCTGCTTTTCTTGCTAAAGAAAGACACATAATGTCTGCAAATTTTAAAGATGTATATTGGCACGCAAAATTGTCTTATTTATCAGCATTATCTTAAAGCACAAATCGGTTAAATTTATCAATTTCACGAAAACGATTCGATATTTTTTTAAATTGGTAGTAAGATTCAAGCTTTTAAATTAAAACTGACATTGTGGCAGAGTAATGTAAAAATGCATTATTTATAAACATTTTGCTATCAAATTAAAAAGGTGTGCAACCGGCAAGTAAAATGGTGAAAAATCTAACTTAAAATGGAAAAGATTAGAAGTAACACGATGTAAAAATATTGTAACGCAGCCAGGTAAGTATACAGTTTTTATCTTTTTTATATTTAAATACAAAAATGTGTATGTATATCGAGATTATAAAAGTTTTTTGAGGTAACATGTTATTGGAAGATTCAAAATAAAAACACATTACAGAATAATATACAAATAAAATAGTATTTGTTTGCGTTAACATTTTAATAACAAATGTTTGAATTTTCTTTGTTAGGCAGTGTTATTACTTTAAAAACCTAGTATACAGATTTAAAATTATGATGCTTTACACTTTGGATCCGTGGCATTGGTCCGGCTTGCTGACTGGAATTTCCAGTCCTAGTTGGGCCCAAGTATCACCAGCCATTCTGTCCTTTCCTTTAGCCATTCTGGCAGGAAAGCTTCCTAGCTGCCATCCGCAGATTTGGGAAACGCCAGAATCTTTACCAACCGATACAAGAATCACTTCCATAACTGCAAGGAAAGTAATTCATTAATGTTTTAAAACGACTTTCTAACGCATCAATATGATACGGTGCGTAACCAAAAGTATATTAAATGTTAAATATAATTATTTAGATCTAACATACATTGCGCACATGTTTTAAGTAAGGGACTTTCTCTGTTAGTGTACAATGTATATTTGATGGTACAAAGTTGTTGCTTAATAACAAAACTTGCATCCTATATTCTAGCAGTGTTAATTACTTCGTGATAGCCTGTGTATCGATTGGCGTGTTATACTACCATCAAGTGAGCTTTATAAAGATATTTTGATTGCCCTTCTGGTGGCATAATGTATTTACCTGCTTTATAAGCTGTCGGGTTCCCATTAGTGCACTCGGCAATCAAGTTTTCTTTCACCACTTTAGCGTGTTCGGTCGGTGTACACGGCGTTTTTTCCTCATCTATGTTTGTGACATCACACATTGCGTAAATATTCCCATGACCTTTCACCTTGAGATGCTCGTTCACTTCAAGGGCGCCATCTGGTGTAAGACTCGAAGCTGCGAGTAAGCACTTATTAAATTTGGCAATTTGAAAATACTTAATCTTATAAATTCTTTATGCCGATGCTTAATGTTTTTATCTTACCCAAAACTTTCTTGAAAAACTCATTGTTGAGCTTTTCGCCGAGAGAAGTAACAACAAAGTCAGCGACTATGGTCGATCCCAACTTGGTTCTCAATACTTGTCCATCATTTCTTTTGTTTGTTGTTATTTCATCCAAATTACACACACTTTCGCCTGGGAAAAATGACTATATTTATTTTGTTTGTTATAAAGTCTGTCATTTGATATCGAATAGACACTCGTGGCTTTTCGGTAGCGACTTACGCTTGTTTGCGTTTTTTATATACAATCCTAACCACAGTGTGGATTTCTCAGCATGCTGTCAAAAATTATTTAAAAACATGGTTTACCGTAAGCCACAGATATTCCCTTCTGAGTCAGTAAGTCATTTAGATTTTTCTGCATAATTGGACGACCTCTCTTTGTAACAAGGTGGTCCTCTTCGGTGATGATGATAACCTATATACGATAAATAATTTTAAAATCTCTTATTTTAAGCCCAACGCAAAGTTATCCAACACACTAACCTCTTTATCCGGGTATGCACTCTTTATTTCCCCTGCTAGTTCAACGCTGTTGTAAGTTCCTCCTATCAGTGCTATTCGCTCTGAATTCGCAAGCTGAAATTACAGAAAATAGTAGTTTTATCAGAAAAAGGAAAAATTTGTTTTAGTACAATGTGAAACTTACAGCAGAGTACCAATTTAATTAAACTTATTACAATAAGACCCAACAGTTAATAATAATTTCATAAGTCTACTTATTGGTAAAGTAATATATATTCTTACCTCGTGTCTATAATCATTTAATAAGTTTAATGCTTTGTCAGCTGATAGTTCGGCGAACTCTCCAGATAGTTTGTACGGAAATGGGGATTGCTGTCCAGTTGCAATGACCAGATGTGTGTAGTTCACCTAGATACGTAAAATGGTATTAGCAGATGTGACTTTTATAGGGATAGAATTATTCCTGGCAATTGGAAGAGTTAAGCCATATCTAGTTAAGCACTGCAGGAGTGCATGTCTCTTTTTTGGTTAACCTGCAAAGGCCTTGCAACAGACGGATCTGTAGTTATATTTGTGTTCGCATGATTTTGAGTTTCGAAAGTTATTTTTTTACTTGGTAAAAGTTAAAATCTGCTAAATGCACTACATCAGTTTTGCGTCCTTTTTTTATGCAAATACATATGTTACTTTATAAATTTAAATAAATAATATTATAATCTTACCTGGTATCCACTTTTAAGTGTGAGCGTATTTTGATTGGAATCCATGCCAACTACTGTCCCTCTTAGAAACGAATTTCCAAGCATTTCGGAGAACGGTAAGAACATGTTGTTCATAAAATCTAAAAATGAGTTTGGTTAAGATATGGTATGCGAAATTGCATTATATCTGACATAACCTATTAAATAACAACTATTTTAAAGATAAATTGAATAAATAGGATATCGTACCTTCGTCGACGACCGCTCTGACAGCTCCTAAATTATGATACATCGCATCTCGCGAATCAATCAACGTCACTTTGCAGAAGTTGCTTTTCAGCAGATTAACTGCAAGATAGCAACCTGCGTAGCCACCGCCAACGATGACCACATGCATATTAGCTTGGTATTCCACCGTACATGACTGTCCGTTACCCATCGTAATATTTTATATAGTAGTAATGCAAACGGTAATATAAATGTAATTTCAATTAGTTTATCTGCAAAAAAGAAAAATATATCCATTTAGAAATTAAACGTTTCAATAATATATATTTTGTTTCTATTATTGCTTTCAGACTACTTTGTCTCGCTCAAATGCTGTGTAAAAGCATGTTTGGCGTTCGTTTATATAACCGCTCGTGTGCTGCAGCGTCTTGTGATACACCACGTGACTACCGCCGGCGTCACGAGACAATAACAGCACACCACGGGGTTCCACGTCTACAAGGTTTTTCCGCAAAATGTTAAAATAATTTGTTACGTATGGTGTTGGAAAGTTTTTTAATCGTACTTTAATACATTGTAATTTAATAAATAAAATACAAAACGAAGGCATAAGAACAACATATATATATAGACCAAATTATAAAACTAATAGTATAGTTCATATCCAATGAATGTGATCGTAATAATGGCGTTTACTTTCTAAACATCGTTGATTGTAAATCTGGAGTTTCTCTTCAATGTTGTACTCTCCGTATGTAAACGTAACGTTACGCGATTGGGTGACAGTTCTGGTTGTAAACAACGACTTGCGTCACAAAAACTACTCATTCGCAACGCGATAGAAGAAGGCACGTGGTAGCGAGTGGTGCGTCACCAAACACACAATCAGCTTAAACGTAGCGAGCGATCATACGTTCGCATAGCTGGGGCTATACGTATACGCGTTTACTTTTCGGAAACTATTTACGTAGATTATTTTTATTAAACAATATTTTAAAACATGTGTGACATAATACATAGTCATTGCAGAAACTCACGACGCAGTAAAACACGGCATGGAGTCTGCTACATTTTGATTTTTGTGAAAAATTTGATCCTCGTTTAAACCAAAGTTAAAACTAAAAGAAATTCTGTAAATACGGCCTACCTCTGTCACCGTTCTACCTTAAGCATGCTTAAGCGGAGAACAATTAAAATAATAACCTCTATGAGCGACAGTATGTGACGAGTGATTCCCTGAGTCATTGTTTTTAAAAAGTTTTTTGCTGAGTAACAATAATAGTGAATCCCCAATGTTTGGACGGTGCTAGGCTACGTGCCGATGTTCTCGTTTACTTTTAAAGTTTTTTTTAATAGTGGAGCAGTGCTTGGTGAAATAAAGGTATTGATTGTGCATCTGCTAGCTGTTTTGCCGGAAAAAAAAGTTGTCGATTAGGAAGGGGTGTGGGCTTAAAATTGTGTCAGGATTTTGAGTAACAGCCCTTTTTATGGGGTAAGTTTTCCTTGAAGAGATTGGGAGAATAACTAGTTGAACGCCTTCTTAAATGAAAACTGGTCATGTAATTTTTTTTCCAAAATCTCCAAATTTATAGCACTTTAAGTGTGTGTAAATGTTGGTGACCAGTCAACTGAACCCCTTACAACTGAGCCCCTACAACTGAACCCCTTTACAACTGAACCCCTTTTAACCGAAGGCTTTTAACTGAAAAGGGGGTTCAGTTGTAAAGAGGTTTAATTGAAATGAGTTCAGTTGTAAAGGGGTTCAGTTTAAAGGGGTTCAGTTAAAAGGATTTCAGTTGTAAGGGGCTTAATTGTAGGGGTTCAGTTGTAAAGGGTTCAGTTGTAAGGGTTCAGTTGTAAGGGGTTCAGTTGTAAGGGGTTCAGTTGTCATGGAACCGTAAATGTTACTAGTCACCTGTTTATCTAAAATCCCACATTTAATTAATTGTGCTAATTAATGAAGTAATTAATTAGTATAGCAACCAGGTTTAACTTGATAAACCTTAGGAACCAGTGAAACAAAAGCAGATACAAAACTAAACATCTCGAATATAAATTATGAAAAAGGATATTCGTTTGTTATGTGTGGTTCCAGTATAACGATAAAATGAGTTTAACAAATACCAGTGATTATCACATGTAAGACTCTCCTGTCTGATATTCTTATATTTTAAATCGTGTCACCGAATGCATTAGATTATTAAACAGCATGTTGCACAGAAGAATATTCGAACATATGCTTTTATTCACACGAAGAATATATAATTTTATAATATAATTTGATAAAACTAAACCTAGAATTCATTTATACCTTTTCTTTATTAATTGCTGCACATATTAAAGTTACACAAGCTAACATTACCTCTAAGATATAAGGATAAAATTAACGAGGCATAAAATCAAAAACACAGTTTTGCGACCGGTTTATTCAGATAAAACCTTCGGTCCTACCATGATAAGAACATTAGTTTAATCGAATGCTGCGTGACTTGGATCTATCTTCAATATTTGTAATAGTTTAATATTCACACGCTATACTCGCCTATTCCGAATATTTTTTTACTGGGCGTAGTTTCGTCGCTTATTAAACATTAGGTCATTAATGTATAAACATGGACCAAATGAATGTTTTCATGCAAATTTATTTAGATAGTATTACATTTCTGCAAATTCTGACTCGTAGTACTGATTTTAGCAACGACAGACACTGAATTTTTTAGGTTATTTTATTTACAAACATTTTGTAATCATATATTAGTGCATGCAAGCGGCAGGTTAAATGTTAAAAAATTACCGTAAAAATTTAGACGATTAGAAGTAACACGATAAAAAAATATTGTTACGCAGTCAGGTAAGGTATATAATTTTTATCAATTACGTTTGATATACAGAATTGTGTATGTATATGGACATATTAACATGGGACTTTTAGGTTTTTCGAGGTAACATGTTTTAGGAAATTAAAAAAAAAAAACAGTTTAATATTCAACTAAAATAGTATTTGTATGCTTAAACATTTTAAAATTAGAAATTAGCTCTTCTTGGTTAAATAGTGTTTTTACTTTAGAAACTCAGTACAGAATTAAAATTGTGAAGCTTTACGCTTTGGATCCGTGGCATTGATCCGGCTTGTTGACTGGAATTTCCAGCCCGAGTTCGGCCCAAGTATCACCAGCCATTCTGTCCTTTCCTTTAGCCATTCTGGCAGGAAAGTTTCCTAACTGCATCCCGCAGATTTGTGAAACTCCAGCATCTTTACCAACCGATACAAGGATCACTTCCATAACTGTATGAAAGATATTTCATAAATGGTAATTACGATTATTGTTTTAAAACGACTTCATTGTTAACAACTAAACGCATTAATACTTTAAGCTGTGTAACCAAGAGTTTATTACATTTTGAATAATTTAGATAGAAGCTACAGTTGGCAGTGTTCTCAATCAAGGCACTTGGCGAACACTTTTCTGACAGACATATCTCTACATATGTATATTTGATGGCACAAAGTTAAAAAGATGTTGCTTTACAACAAAGCTTGTATCCTACTATATTCTAGCTATTAGTAATTTACTTTGTGGTAACATGTGTATTAATTGACGTGTTCTACTACAACTGATAAAGATATTTTAATTGCCCTTATTCGGACATTATGTCTTTACCTGCTTTATAAGCTGTCAATTTTCCATTATTGCACCCGGCAATCAAGTTTTCTTTCACCACTTTGGCGTGTTCGGTCGGTGTACACGGCGTTTTTTCCTCATCTATGTTTGTGACATCACACATTGCGTATATATTCCCGTGACCTTTCACCTTGAGATGCTCGTTCACTTCAAGGGCGCCATTTGGTGTAAGACTCGAAGCTGCGAGTAAGCACTTATTAATTTGGAAATTTGAAAATACTTAATCTTATAAATTCTTTATGTCGATGCTTAATGTTTTTATCTTACCCAAAACTTTCTCGTAAAACTCATTGTTGAGCTTTTCGCCGAGAGAAGTAACAACAAAGTCAGCGACTATGGTCGATCCCAACTTAGTTCTCAATACTTGTCCATCATTTCTTTTGTTTGTTGTTATTTCATCCAAATTACACACACTTTCACCTGGAAAAGATAATTTTAATTGCATATTTTTTTGGTGATAAAGTCTGCCATTTGATATCGAACAGTACCTCGTAGCTTTTTAGATTCTATATAGACATACGCTAGATAATACTAGTCAGGTTGCTCAGCGGTTTGGTGAGGTGGCAACCGCGCTTGTACACATTTTCCTGGACAATATTATTTTAGAGGCATTTTACGATGCCAGTAGACTCTACAGTATCTTATCAATAATTAATGAAAATCAAAAGCGAATATAACTCTTCAAGTGTCTTACCGTAAGCCACAGATATTCCCTTCTGAGTCAGTAAGTCATTCAGGTTTTTCTGCATAGCTGGACGACCTCTCTTTGTAACAAGGTGGTCCTCTTCGGTGATGATGATAACCTATATACAATAAATAATTTCAAAATCATTTATTTTAAGCCCAACGCAAAGTTATCCAACACACTTACCTCTTTATCCGGGTATGCACTCTTTATTTCGCCTGCTAGTTCTACGCTGTTGTAAGTTCCTCCTATCAGTGCAATTCGCGCTGAATTCGCAAGCTGAAATTACAGAACACAAATTATGTTTTAATCGAAAAAGTGAAAAAATGTTTAAACTTTATGACATGTCGATATATACACAAGTGAACATATGCGATTTATGCTGAGACAACAACATTTCATTAGTGCATGCACAACTTGACCAGCAGAGTACCATTTTAAGTTTTAATAAAATTAACTTATTTCTTCCACAGTTAATATACTCGCTACTTATGTATACTCATTGGTAAAACGAGAATAACCTTACCTCGCTTCTACAATCATTTAATAAGTTTGCTGCTTTGTCAGCTGATAGTTCGGCGAACTCTCCAGATAGTTTGTACGGAAATGGGGATTGCTGTCCAGTTGCAATGACCAGATGTGTGTAGTTCACCTAGAGATGTAAAACGGTACAAGCAGGAATCTGAGGTTTGATTTCTTTTAATAAGGATAGAATTATTTCTGGCACGAGAAAGGTTAAACTATATATATATCTAGTTAAAATCTGCAAAGTACGTCTTATTTTCGGTAAGCTTTCGGTAAGCTTACAACAGGCGGATCTGGTATTTTGTTTGTTTATATTTGCATTGTTTAGATTTTTAAAAGTTTTTTTCGGTAAAATCCGCTAAATGCACTACACCAGCGTCGGCGGAAATTTGTTACGATTTGAGATTAAGTATTTTAATTTCCCAATTTAAATAAAAAATATTACCATCTTACCTGGTATCCACTTTTAAGTGTTAGCGTCTTTTGATTGGAATCCATGCCAACTACTGTCCCTCTAATAAACGAATTTCCAAGCATTTCGGAGAACGGTAAGAACATGTTGTCCATAAAATCTAAAAATAAGTTTGGTTAAGATGTGGTATACATAATTGCTCTATAGCTTATATAACCGAACATGTTGTATATATTGTACAATGTTTAATCTATCGGTTATTCTTCGATAAGGATTAAAATCATTAAATGATATTAATTTTAAAGACAAACTGATTAAAAACCATATCGCACCTTCGTCAACGACCGCTCTGACAGCTCCTAAATTATGATACATCGCATCTCGCGGATCAATCAACGTCACTTTGCAGAAGTTGCTTTTCAGCAGATTAACTGCAAGATAGCAACCTGCGTAGCCACCGCCCACGATGACCACATGCATATTAGCTTGGTATTCCACCGTACATGACTGTCCGTTACCCATCGTAATATTTTATAGTAGTAATGCAAATGTTAATAAAAATGTAACTTCAACTAGTTTATCTGCAAATAAGCAAAATACAACATTTGAAAGTTAAACATTTTAATACTATATTTTATTTCTAGTGTTGATTTTAGACTACTTTGTCTCGCTCAAATGCTGTGTAAAAGCATGTTTGGCGTTCGTTTATATAACCGCTCGTATGCTGCAGCGTCTTGTGATACACCACGTGACTACCGGCGTCACAAGACAATAAATATCACAGCACGGGCCTCGTAGTTCCACGTGTACAAGGTATTTTCTGCAAAATGTGGCTAAAACGTTTTAACGTAATGGTTACAACACACGCAGTCGTTTGAATATCTTGTGCACACATTGTAATTATCTTTGCTATTGCAGTTTATTGAAGATGGATGAGAAGTTACACATTTTGTTCAACCATAGCAGAAGGCATGAAATATACAAATAAGGTTACATATATGTAAAATGCTTGAATACATTTATCGTGTAGGTTATCATTTTTACATAGTATCGGCCAATCAGTAAATGTAGAATAAGTGATAGTTTTATAATTCGCTAACATACGCAAGGCGGTTTAGTTTGTTGCATGAAGTCAGCTTATATATTACTGTATAGTTACAAAGAAAGCATGCCACGTTCTTTCTGCAATAAAGACACGTATAGCCTACGGATAAAGCAAACACATGATGACTTACGGTCATCATTCTGCTATTGTCACGCGATCACTGTCCGGTGCTTAGTGTTGTGAATAGGAACATTTTTGTTTTGTCAGTCGTTGTTTACAACCAGAACTGTCAGCCAATCGCGTAACGTTACGTATAATCGCGTAAAGGTACAAAGTTCAGTAGGCTACGACTAAAGAGAAGTTCTAAAAACGATTGACAGAAATAAACGCAGTTATAGCCGTCACAGTTATTAGATATACTCTGCATTTGGAATTTAATGTGAATAAAATACAAAACGAACGAATGATAACATAACACAGATATATATAACATCATTACATTTTCCCACCGTGATATAGCTGAGAGTATCGTGAATTCATGTCCGACAGGTTAGCTCATTGGTCATGCAATTGTGCGATTTGCATGCAGCTAAAAGGTTGTAAAATCGAAGCCAGTCGCTGGTTCAACGGTTCTTGTGTTAACATTTCTTTGACCATATATATAAATGGGTTGTACTAAGTAATGTCTTAAGCATATATAACAAAATGTAAGAAGTGGGCGCGAGGTGATCTGACGATTGCCCGTGTGTTAACCTCCTTGTTTTTTTTTATTTGCGGGAATAAACATGAATATCCCATTCTATCCATTTACATCATGTGTGGCCGAATGGTTAGCGCAACCGATTCTTATACAGTATATATGTGTGACGACCCATTTAGAAACCAATTATACAAAGATAGTCTAGTACAGCCCATCATAGGTTTTTAATGTTATAATTAAAATCATACAAAACACACTACAATAGCCCCCACGTGGGGCTAGTATACGATGCTCCGTACAGCTCAGATTGAAGCGAAGAAACGAGAGAGAGAAAAAAGGCAATGACGTTTCGGGGTTTTACCTTTTAT
>CH002567.1:2838313-2886845 GCA_000149265.1 Ciona savignyi | reverse complement strand
AGTTTTGTCAATCGTGGAGCAGTGCTTTGTAAAATAAAGGTGTTGAATGTGCATCTGCTAGCTGTTTTGTTGGAAAAAAGTTGCCGATGTACGAAGGGGTATGGGCTCAAAATTTTTAAACAAAATTTTGTAGGGTTTTGAGTTTAGGTTGCAGATCCAAGCTTCAATTTTAAATTGTGAAAAAATCTAAGACTTCCTATGTCAGGATTTTGAGTGACAGTCGTTTTTGTGAGGTCAGTTTGCATTGGAGAGATAGGGAAAATAATTAGTTGAACGCCTCCTAAATGAAAAACGGGCTATTTTGAATTTTTTGCCAAAATCTCCAAATTTATAGAAATTTGAGTGTGGATAAATGTTACTAGTCAACTGTTTGTCTAAAATCTTACACTTAATTACTTATGCTAATTAGCAAAGTAATTAATTAGTCATTTTTTCTCATTTTTGGTTATTTTCACTTCGGTAGAGGGTCGTTCGGATATTTTTTCAAGAACCTAACTTCGAATGGCTTTTATAAATACCAGACAATCTTTCGATACAGACTGTTAATCCGATTTGTGATATAGGACTGAAAAATGTACTCCTCTTGGTATCCACATGTGTACCTTTTTTTCATATTTTTCAATTTTTGGGCAGGTGTGAAGGCCTAGATGTGTTGTTGGACACTTATGCATACAGAAGATATAAAAACTTACCAATCCTAACCATCCTTGATTGTCAAACATTGGTGAAAGAAGTGGAGGCGGACAAAATGTGGTCACACGAGACTCAAAGGTGACATTGGGTGTGTTTTTTTACTCAAAAACAACTATTTGTACCCTGGTTATGGACTTTAAACCTTTCAAATTACAGTGAAAAAATGTGCTGAAACTTGTGGAACATCAAGCAGTGAATTTTAATGTGTACGAAGAGTTTCAGTCATCACCAGTGACACTGTCGCCAAATGAAATCTACAGAATGACCACCCTTCAGTCGAAGGCCTGTAATAGCCGAAGCAGTCAACCGAAACGGTTAAAATTTGAACCGGAGTCTCACAGAATGACCTCTACTAGTAAGTTCAAACAGTTTAAACCAAACTGGAACGGTCACCGTTTCCAAGATGGCGTATAACCAATTAAGACCTCTATGAACGGCAGGATGTGACGAGTGGTACCCTCCATGAGTCATTGTTTTTAAACTAGTGTTTTGCTGAGTAACAATGGTGGTGATTCCCCCAATGTTTGTTTTGTTGAAAGCAGCATGTGCTAGGCTGCGCGCCGGTGTTCTCGTTTAGCTGTAAAGTTTTGTAATCGTGGAGCAGTGCTTTGTAAAATAAAGGTGTTGAATGTGCATCTGCTAGCTGTTTTGTTGGAAAAAAGTTGCCGATGTACGAAGGGGTATGGGCTCAAAATTTTTAAACAAAATTTTGTAGGGTTTTGAGTTTAGGTTGCAGATCCAAGCTTCAATTTTAAATTGTGAAAAAATCTAAGACTTCCTATGTCAGGATTTTGAGTGACAGTCGTTTTTGTGAGGTCAGTTTGCATTGGAGAGATAGGGAAAATAATTAGTTGAACGCCTCCTAAATGAAAAACGGGGCTATTTTGAATTTTTTGCCAAAATCTCCCAAATTTATAGAAATTTGAGTGTGGATAAATGTTACTAGTCAACTGTTTGTCTAAAATCTTACACTTAATTACTTATGCTAATTAGCAAAGTAATTAATTAGTCATTTTTTCTCATTTTTGGTTATTTTCACTTCGGTAGAGGGTCGTTCGGATATTTTTTCAAGAACCTAACTTCGAATGGCTTTTATAAATACCAGACAATCTTTCGATACAGACTGTTAATCCGATTTGTGATATAGGACTGAAAAATGTACTCCTCTTGGTATCCACATGTGTACCTTTTTTTCATATTTTTCAATTTTTTGGGCAGGTGTGAAGGCCTAGATGTGTTGTTGGACACTTATGCATACAGAAGATATAAAAACTTACCAATCCTAACCATCCTTGATTGTCAAACATTGGTGAAAGAAGTGGAGGCGGACAAAATGTGGTCACACGAGACTCAAAGGTGACATTGGGTGTGTTTTTTTACTCAAAAACAACTATTTGTACCCTGGTTATGGACTTTAAACCTTTCAAATTACAGTGAAAAAATGTGCTGAAACTTGTGGAACATCAAGCAGTGAATTTTAATGTGTACGAAGAGTTTCAGTCATCACCAGTGACACTGTCGCCAAATGAAATCTACAGAATGACCACCCTTCAGTCGAAGGCCTGTAATAGCCGAAGCAGTCAACCGAAACGGTTAAAATTTGAACCGGAGTCTCACAGAATGACCTCTACTAGTAAGTTCAAACAGTTTAAACCAAACTGGAACGGTCACCGTTTCCAAGATGGCGTATAACCAATTAAGACCTCTATGAACGGCAGGATGTGACGAGTGGTACCCTCCATGAGTCATTGTTTTTAAACTAGTGTTTTGCTGAGTAACAATGGTGGTGATTCCCCAATGTTTGTTTTGTTGAAAGCAGCATGTGCTAGGCTGCGCGCCGGTGTTCTCGTTTAGCTGTAAAGTTTTGTAATCGTGGAGCAGTGCTTTGTAAAATAAAGGTGTTGAATGTGCATCTGCTAGCTGTTTTGTTGGAAAAAAGTTGCCGATGTACGAAGGGGTATGGGCTCAAAATTTTTAAACAAAATTTTGTAGGGTTTTGAGTTTAGGTTGCAGATCCAAGCTTCAATTTTAAATTGTGAAAAAATCTAAGACTTCCTATGTCAGGATTTTGAGTGACAGTCGTTTTTGTGAGGTCAGTTTGCATTGGAGAGATAGGGAAAATAATTAGTTGAACGCCTCCTAAACACGTTCCTTCAATTTGTAGAACCCATTAATCCGCTGGGTTTAGGCAATGACCGTAAAGTGCCAGACTAACCGGTCGAACAAATATGTATGCAGTGACAGATTGTGAATAAATCACGCCAGAAAAACTCCTACCAAGCCCAAGAATATTAGCAGATCTGCCATTTCTCGCATTATAGGCATTTTATTGTGTATGAAATATTTAATAACAATGAAAAATACATTAATTAACATATTCTCCAAAGCCCACAATAATATAACAAAAAAAACGATTTAATTTACTTTGTTTTTACTGTGTTTTTTTAATATACCAATGTGAGTACTTTGGTCGGGAAAGATAGATATAAAGTTTGTTAGTAAATCGGAAACCCATTAATTTCTGCTTGCAGACGTTATACTCTTTATATCAGATATACCGTGGGGGTTAGGAATACATGCCACCCGTTCGTTTCATTTAGAAAAAAATATATCAAGTTTAAATCGGTAACTATGGATTCCATGAGATTCTGCTTGCAGAAACAAACGTTATACCCTATGTATAAGATATAACAAGGGTCATAAAGTAGCCCGATCGTTTCTGCATGCAGAAAAATATACCGTTAACACAACAGGGTTTTTAAAATAGTGGTGGATAACACGTGGTTGACAATCTCAAGTTAAAACTTAAATTTCCTTAAGTCAGTGGTTCCCAAACTGTGGTACGCGAGTGTAGTCTATGTCATGTGGCACATAACTAACTTCAACATTCTTATGAATTTGCAAAACCTATCAATTTTTAAAAATTTCAGATTGTTTAGAATCTAAACTTTAGAGTCTAGTCGGCATTTCAGACAAATTTGTAATGGTGCATTTGATTTACCTATAATTTGAGTTTTCAAGCGTATATGACGTAACACTATTTTTGAAATTAGGGATAGAACCCCATGCGAAGGAAGAACCTCCACTATAACAACAGCTTAATTCACCCATTTAAATGTAACTTGGAACGCGAACGATATTCAAAAGCACAACATGGTACGAGAAAGAAATTATTTTGTTGGCCACATTGGCTGTAAGAGGTTTGCAAGAGGTGTTTTGACAATTGAACGTAGGACAATCGGGTAGAAAGTTTTGGGAATGTTAGCCAGAACGGTTTACATTTGCTTGATTCTAAATTTTAATACACCACTCAAGCGAATTATCGCACAGTCTTCCCAAAAGGCTGTCTTTAAAAGTTGACTATGCTTCGTGCTGAAAAAAATATTACTCTAGCTATTGGGAGGTTTCGAATGTGAACATTTCCAACAGTGTTAAGACCACCAGCGACGCTCTTAACCGATTGAGCTATTCGCCGAACAACAGTTTATCGTATCCACAACTTCTCCTGCCGTGATGTTGCTGGGTTTTGCACAGCAGTTGTGCAAGTTTTAAATAATGATCAAGTTCAATGTTTGCTTACACACACCGAGTGCTGAACTTGCGGTGCAGGTAAACTCTGTTGTAACCCGTATAGCAGACGAATACGTGATGATCTACACATTATCTTAATACCAAGAACCTTGAACTCTGAGTGGCACGCATTACCTTGGCCTTAATTATTAAGTTGGTGACCACTATTCATCCGTTAATTTACTTTGAGTTGTTCAACCCGTTCAAACTTATTTATATCTAGGGTTATTTTTGAACAATTGGCGCAGTGTGAACCTCACGTACGACTTTGTTATATAAACCAAAGAAACGTTTCATTTTTGCACTTTTGCAGGGATTATTTTCTCTTCGAAAGAAGACTACTTTTGAATGGATTTGATCTTCCATTAAATAACTCTTAACTAGTATGAGTACATCATGTTTGACTGTCGTCATCTTAGCATCGACCACCATGCTGGATGAATTTTTCAGGAGACTTCTGATTTTCTAATCATTTTTATTTAATAAAAGGTTTAAATAAAAAAGTGAAAAAATCAAAATATTTTATCGCCATAGTATATATTACTTTAATAATGTTATAAAGGTGACCAGTCAACTGAACCCCTTACAACTGAACCCCTTACAACTGAGCCCCTACAACTGAACCCCTTTACAACTGAACCCCTTTTAACCGAACGCTTTTAACTGAAAATGGGGTTCAGTTGTAAAGAGGTTCAAGTGAAATGGGTTTAGTTGTAAAGGGGTTCAGTTTAAAGGGGTTCAGTTAAAAGGAGTTCAGTTGTAAGGGGCTTAATTGTAGGGGTTCAGTTGTAAAGGGTTCAGTTGTAAGGGTTCAGTTGTAAGGGGTTCAGTTGTAAGGGGTTCAGTTGTCATGGAACCGTTATAAAAGTATGTGATATATTATACAATAAAGTCTGTAAAATTATCTAAGGAGAGCTGACCCTTATATAATTCCAAGTGATAAAATGGTGTCCCAAGTATCTGCTATCTTGTATTTCGCTCTTAGTCATTTTTACCTGGCAAATGGCAGTCCAATTGTGAAAACTAACAACGGCCATTTGTTTGGCTCAAGTGAAAACGAAGCGAACGTGTTTTACAGGTAAATATTACTGAATAAAGGCTATAAAGGTATATTTGTCCGACAGATTAGGGTGGTGGGTTAGTGAGTTGCCTTTCAGCCGAAAGGTTGTAGGTTTGAAACTGGTCACAAGCCAGTCGGGCGTGTCCTTGTGCAAGACACTTAACAAAAATTGTCTTAACCCAATAAAATAATAGGCTCTACCAAATTGAAGGAAGGTATTAATCATACACATCACATTGCAATAGCTTCGGTAACCCTATGGTGGGCGCGAGGTGATTTGACGATTGCCCGTGTGTTAACCCCCTCGGTTTTCCCATTCACGAGGAAAAACTTAACTATTCTATATTTTTGTTATGGTAATTGTTTGTTCATCTCCAAAGTAATGTGTTTGGTTCATTTTCAAAGTGATGTGTAAACATTTTCTTCAGTGTCCCGTACGCTCAGCCTCCTGTAGGAAATTTGAGATTCCAGGACCCGGTTGCAATTGGTTACCATGGGGATATTCACGTCACAAACGACACTGGTGTAAGCTGTATTTCGATGTCATTTACATGCACCGATGAAAAACAATGTCCCAAATTTGTAAGTATAAATATATTTTTGCATATTCTTTAATGAGTAGATGCTTAATATTTTACTTATTGATTTGTCGGTAGTGATGATTATATATTCCCTTTGACCCGAAATGCCAGTATAAAACAAATTGAATAGAATATAAATAAAAACGGCAGAAATGTATAAAAAAAACGAAACGAAATAAAGCATTATAGTAAGGACGCGTATTAATAAACGCAGTTTGGTTAGGTAATAGCACGAATTTACATGATGTTGCTTAAAGGGTATCACAGCTGATGCAATCGTCTGTATAACAGGAGTCAGAAGACTGCCTCTACCTGAACGTTTACGTTCCGAAGAAAGTTGATCTGTCCGACCCTACTAACCCACCCAAAGCTGATATACCAGTTTTAGTGTGGATTCATGGTGGCGCTTTCGCGTTTGGATCTGGTCTGATGCCGATGTACGATGGTCGATTTGTCTCGGAGAAATCGGGAGCAATTGTAGTTTCGATCAACTACAGATACAGTAAGTTTGTGTTTTTGTGCGGATTTTAATGCACTTGTAAAATTTTAATCCTAGTATGGCCTATGATAGAGGATATCTAGTTTTTGCATTTGTCGTGGTATCCCGGCAATGATACGAACGATTCAACCCATTTTTTTATAATTTGGAACATCCGATTTAAACTAATCTCTAACGTATACTATCTAGTCTGGTATATAAATTAAATACCACTGCGTGTCCATTAAAACCATCTGCATAAAAATACCTTTTAATCAATTTTAGGTTAAACCCTCTTAAAACAATACTGCAGCTGAAATCAGGGTTTTTTGGTTTTGTACCTATATATTTTAAGTTTTTTTTCTATTACCTTCAAAGCTTAACAAATAACCAATAACCAAATATCTATTTTCCGTGAAAAATTATTAAAGCCTCCGAGTAAATAATTTCAATTTTCGAAAATTCTGGTCATCAACCTACGAATGTAGCGTCACCTTACGCACCATTAAACCTGATTTACAAAATGCCAGTTTAAGAATATATATATCGATGTAGATACTTCAGTTGTAAATTTAATTTTTGTGAATTGTTTAGTTTCTCAATGACATTACAATTAAGACAAATATAATTTAAAAACTATTGTGACATGTAAACGCAGTGTAGATACAAAGTATATGTCTTTTCAGACATGATTTGCAACATTAGATGCAGCTAATACGCCATGCTAAGACACAGACATTTTAAAGTAAACCTTAGGCATTGTGACCTTGATGTGCGAGACGCGCCATGGTTTGTAGCATGAGGTCCAGCTCCCACGATGTGAAAAGTGTATATGCTGCTGAAACAATACAAAAATATTCTGATAATACAATACAAAACACATCTTTTATGTGTCAATTTCAAGTACAAAATGTACTGAAACTCAAGGGATTTGCTATACAAGGACAATAGAACAGCACTGTGGTCATAATGGTAACCAGATATTGGGGCACAATCACACAATGTAGTCTGTCCGGCCGATTAGCTTTTGATTAGTGCTCTGTGATTTGTGTCTATTAGCAATGCAATTTGCGAAAATTGCATAAACTTAGTTGATTGGTGCCTACTAAAACTTCAGAAACGTCTCAATCGTACACATTCTACAACAGCTTTGGTAATCCGACGGTGAGCGTGTGGTAATCTAACAGTTACCCGTGTGAGTATATCCCGTAATAGCAAGCAATCTAACGTGTGGCGTGTCATAACTCCCCTTGTGCTTATTCATTCATAGAAAAGTGTTTATCCATTCATAGAAAAGAAATAAAACATGAACATCCTATCCTATCGTACACCTTGTGCACAAAACATTTGTTGCCCCAGTAACGTTTTACAATTTTCCAAAAACTTATTTTTTACAGTTTCATATACAAAGTACAATAAAATATAAATAATTTTTAGTGCCATTCGGTTTTCTGGCCATGAGCACTGGTTCGTCTTCAGCACCTGGAAATATGGGGATCCACGACCAGCAGCTAGCGCTAGAGTGGGTGCAAGAAAATATAGCAGCGTTTGGTGGAAATAAACAGCAGGTTTATTATTTATTATAGTGTTTGGTTTATAATTTGAAGGTGGCTGTTGCATAAGCTAATATTCTTTATAGTTTTTCTGTCCAGCTGCATTCAAATCTTGGGTTCTATTCATAAGAGGTTTGGTCGAATAATTTCTGTACATGTTAGGTGACGATCTTTGGCGAGAGTGCTGGAGCCCAAAGCGTTGCTTTGCATCTGATGTCTACTACCAGCAAGCCCCTGTTTTCAAACGCCATTATGCAAAGCAATCCCTCCACATTTTTGTTTAAAACGGCAGCAGAGGCACAGGAACTCGGGACACGACTTGCAAAACGTGCCGGATGTTTGACTGGTAGTTACACCTGCCTTGCGTAAGTTTAGTTTATACGAAGACTGTAGACATAAATAAAGCATATGTCACAGTGTGGCGTGTTGAATTTAATAAATGATTTTTTGGACACTTCTCTAACATTATGTTTCAGGAGTTTTATTTACACTAATGGTTTTGAAATAGGCTATGGTGCTTAAATATTACGGAATCTCATGTTAGATTCTAATAACGTCAGTTCCGGAAAACCCCTGAAATACCTTAATTTTTGCAGCCAAAAATCATCTGATGAAATAAAGAAGGCATTCGTCGCAGTTACTGCTGGAAATTTGTTGGATGGAGATTTATATGGTGCGATCGAAGCGTTTTCTCCAACTATCGATGGGGTGGAGTTCATTCAGCAACAACTCGACGCGTTTGCTGTAAGTTTAAACTTTTATCACCGTGCCTCGTTTATACTAGGCAAATGACTGCAGTCAGTAATTAAAGAATGATATAATATACGCCTCAGGGACGTGGAAAGTTAAATAAACCTAACATATTTCGTCTTCCACTAAGATAGAAGCGCTGGTTTTGATCCAACAACATTTACGGCGAAGCTCTATAACCGACTTAGCCAACCTGTACGACATGAAATTACTTTCCATACAATAACATTTTCTCCTAACCTTTAAAAATATATGACATAGCTGTTTTTCTGTAGAGATACTAGAAAGGTGTTGCTTATATGCCCCAATAAAGTCCTTAAAAAGGGCTAAACCTAAACATTTTGATATTCAGGGAGGCAATTGGAACACGGATAAGAATATTATGATCGGAACGGACAGCCAAGAAGGATACGCAGTTTCTCGTGTAATCCCCGTGCCAATTTCTTACAATGTAAGTGCTAATACGTAGTATAGGATATAGGATATTCATGTTTATCTTCGTGCACATGTGTTAAGGCCCTTGCGTTGTCAACTTCAGATCAACTTGCGGTCACCGTCAGGTCATCGGAGATATTGTATTGTGTTACATATGATTTAGGCGTTCTTCGTTCCTTTAATTTGGTAGAGGCAATTTCTGTTGAGTGCTTTGCCGCACAACCGACCTAGTGCCCAGTCGCAATGACCGCAATAAATCGGTCCTTCATTAAAATCATTCCGGTATATCTTTTCAGAGGTTGGTATCGCTGTTTGAAAGAATGTGGCATGATCTGTCAACCAGTGTTGTACAACTATATGCCCCTGACCCATCACTATCAGATTATAGGTATATATATATTCTAATGCTCAGTGTATTTAATACAAAATATACGCAAGAGAGAAATGTTTGATTTTTTATAGTATTTAAACATTTTAATGTACTATATTATTTTATACATCAGCACAAATACAATAATATTTATAAACTTTACACCAGAGATGCTTTGGGAAACATGCTTACACATTTTGGTTTCACGTGTCCTTCACGATACCTAGCTAGAGCGGCGGTTGCAACTAAAGGTATATCGAAGAAAGTATATTCCTTCATCAACTATCACCCTCTCTCTGGACCCGGTTGTCCAGCCATTGTAGGGTCACTCGAGGTAACAAACAAAATGGCTTTTAAAATATTAAAAAGGTAATAAAATAATAGTATATACGCAGTAATTTATTTTGTAGGTTCTTTGTGGTTATGCGTTCCATGCGTCTGAGTTGAGTTACGTTTGGAGAACCGGACCCATCATTGGACAAACTTACACCGAAGACGAGATTCCCTACGTTAATTCATGGACTAATTATATCGGTAATAACATGTATGCATTTTGAACCCTATAACAATAACGTTGTTTTATTGCTTTTAGGTAACTTCGTGCATAGCGGCAATGTGAACAAAGGAATGGACGCCGGGCTTCAAAGCGAGCTCGGTAGTTTTGCTGAATGGCCAACATACGATGCCCCGATTGCTGGATCTTCGACTGGTTCCGATGACTGGCTCAGTGCGGCGTTGGACGCACCTTATCCAAGCATTGAACAGGAACCACTTGATCAATATTGTTCTTTCTGGGACAATATTGGCTATGACTACAAAATATTCGGTCAAGTACTTGCTGATGCCTTAAACATGGTATTGGAAGATAAAAAATAAAAGTGAAAACTTTCATAATATTGTCATTCATTTTAACAGACATATGTACCCTAGTACTTGTTCGTTTCTATATGTCTACATGTTCAGGTCACGCATGAGCAACACTTTCATCACATGTGACATTCGCCGTTACCCACAAAATGCAGTTCTTGGGAGTAGCTGTAAATGGTTTATTAAAACACGTTGTTTTAGTGTAAACAAAAAGAGAACAGTTCCTAAAAATAATCAAAAGGACATCCCTATTTACCCTGTTCTTTTGATTGAACAGTGACGAATTTTATCTACGTGGCATTGCCGTTGGAATGCCAAACACTATTTGTCAAAAACTGACCTTGTGTGAAACCAATTAAAAAATGTTTATATCTTATTCTTAAAGGGATCTCAGTAAAAGTTCTAGTTTAAATAAATAAACGATTCATATTTTATGTGTTATAATTACCTACCGGTATTAATTGGCATGCAACCATATTTGTTGTGAGCTATTTAATTTCTTGTTGTTGGCATATAATTTTACGAATCAGCTTCCGTTCACCTTAAACTTCACGTCCTACCATCACAAATGTGCAACATATATTTCCAGTAGGTGTATTATATGTTTGATACTGCTGGTTTGGCGTTTATGCAATAAAAAAGTGAAAATTCTGATAAACATTCTTAGAATTAAAAACTATACCATATTTACCCGAATCGTTGTTCGAATAAAATACATCGATTATTAAACTTACCAAGACAATAGAGTTCTATGAAAGTACAATATAATTGAGTTAGGTTTATCCCTAGATGTAACTAATGTATAGATAGACGATTAATACGTGCAAGCGCAATGGTCTACAACCATAAGCTTCCTTATTGCAGTTTTTACATTGTGTATACCATGGGTGTCCATATGGAAGACTCGATAGTACACCTTGCCATTTTAGAACGTCATCCGATTCGTGGCAATGAAAGTACTAAATTATAGGAAAAATACTATAGAGCAGAATATAGAGTTCCCGTTTCTTATCTGTGTGCCCTAAAACCATTGTTCGGTTAACGTGAATAAAAGTAGAAAAGTCAGGTAAGTGAATATATTTATTTTAGATATAATATCACACTTTAAAAGGGTAATCGCCTTCGAGTCCATCGTATATTTATTATTTTCTGCCGTACACTTTTCAATTATACACAACCTACTGTAGTACCTCCAATATACCGACGGTGAGTACGAGGTATGACGAATGTTCGTATCATAACAATCCTTCAGTCGAGAAAAAACTCGAAATGAATTGCTGACGGGGGTTACTCCCATTATTTCTGGCTTGACTGTTTGCCGTGAAAATGGAAAAATATGTTTAGAATGCAGAATATATCTGTACATTTGCCATATTCCAATTAATTGCTAAACTCAAGGACACGCGCGAAAGGCTATATTCAACCTTTCTTCGCCCGCGGAAGACTAATAAAGAGAACAACATGCTAACTGATAGGATATTGAGCTCAAAGCTGACAAACTTTCCACGAAGTCATTGGTGATGCTGTTTATATATGTAAGCAGCAGGTGGAAGTTCCACGGTGGTTGCTGCGCTCGCTAATGTTAGTTATATTACTGCGTTGGGCGTTAAGCCAACTTGATATGTACAGAAAACCAACGTGTAACTGTCGCTGAATCGCCTATGTAGACGATATAGTGCACAAACTTTTTTTCTATAGATATTAAGGGAAGGGAAAATGGCCAAAATAGACGGACACTGAAAATTGAATTTTTGAATACGAAAGATTAAAGCGAAGTACCGAATCTACAGATTACCTTGCACCCAATATTTGAAACGTTTTTTCAGTTTTAGTAGAAGAGTACTCTTATAATTACAATTAATATTTCTAACAAGATAGATCTGTACAATAAGCCAAAATGGTGAGGGGGATAACAGTTGTCCTTTATTTCGCCGTATGCTTGTTTGGATTTGCAATTTGTGATCCGGTTGTAAAAACCAACAACGGACATTTGTTTGGTTCCAGCGAAACAGATGGGAGTGTATTCTACAGGTATATACAAACAATTTTCTAAAAATTTCGATACAAAACATTGTACTATTTTATAGACGCAACAGTGCCCTTTAACGTACAGCAGAATATTTTTTATTATCTGTTGATTAAAAGGTTTTAACTATGTTCATTGACACTTAAAGAATGGATGGGAGGAGCGTTTATTAAATCTGACGATTATCATGTCATAGGGCATTTTTCCATACACAAAGATCCAATCGTGTTTTAGACTACTTGAACGCCCGTTTTGATGTGTATTATTTAATCAGTAATATTGCTATCACTGTAGATAAGATGTAAATATTTTCCCTAGCATCCCGTACGCTCAGCCTCCTGTTGGAGGTTTGAGATTCCAGGACCCGGTTGCAATTGGTTACCATGGAGACATCTACGCCACAAATAACACTGGCGTTGGTTGCATCGGTATGCGACTTATGTGCTCAATTGGGCAATGTGCAGAGTTTGTAAGTTAAATTGGATGTTGGCTTATTATGAAAGCGATACGTCTATGGTGTAAACTATACCGGAGTTAAAATCATTGTGGGTTGGATTAAATGTCCACCAACGAAATGTTTTTTCATAACTTTTACAGTTTACAAAGTTCCAAACATTGGTTAAAACTTATCGTAGTTTGTGAAAAAAATAGCTTAAATTAAGTGAAAATTGCATAACATTTTTAACAGGAGTCAGAAGACTGCCTTTACCTAAACGTTTACGTTCCGAAGAACGTTGATTTATCCGACCCTACTAACCCACCCAAAGCTGATTTACCAGTTCTTGTTTGGTTTCATGGCGGTGCTTTTTGGTTTGGAGCTGGTCTTGCACCATTGTATGATGGTCAATTTATGGCCGAGAAAACCGAAGCAATCGTTGTCACCTTGAACTACAGATACAGTTAGTGAGCAAGTTTCCGACATAGTTTCCATTTGGATTAAAAATAATCCAGTTCTGGCACTTATTAGGCACATGTGGTTTGGACATTATTTATTGAAAAATATCCGCCAGTCAAAGAGTTGCGACTTTAAAGCCATTCGTCTGTTATAATGAACTTAAAACAAGGGACATAAATATAACAGTTACTGGGGCATATAGTAAATTACCTGTTATTACAATTATTTTATTTCCGTTTCGAATCTTTTATTGTTCGCGTTTTCATTGTAAAAAACTAAACTAAACTAATACTTGTTTCCAGTAAGAAGATTGATTTAAAAATGTGGCACAAAGTCGTATTTAAATTCAGAAACGCAATTTTATGCACATGGTGCAAAATAACCAACTATATTTGGATCTCGCACCACGCTAAACAAATAGTGTAGTATTTACTATATTAGTGAGGTCATCATCGGAACACTATCATATGGTTTCGCTCCCACGTTTTACTGTAGCTAAACTATAAATTCATGGCCCAACTGTAAATACAATCATGCAGCTAAGTATTATAGTATCACCAAAATATCTTGAATTTTGACTATTTAAATTTAAATATGATAACTTGGGAGTAACTAGAATATTCAAGCCAATACGTTTTTATAGAAGTATGGTTTATATAGATATTCTTAATTAACACGATTGTACTGTTTTCACCAAGCACATCTCAAGTTGTATAAAAAGTTAAATATTTTCCAGTGCCTTTCGGCTTTCTCTCCATGTCCACGGGTTTGTCGTCGGCGCCCGGAAATATGGGCTTCCATGACCAGCAGGTGGCGCTACAATGGGTACAGGACAACATTGCAGCTTTTGGAGGAAACAAACAACAGGTAGGATAACGACTTAAACACGTAAACCAATACTAAAAAATAGGGAAATATATAAATTTGTAAACTCAGACTTGAACTTCCTGAAAGTCAGTCAAACAAATTTAGTCTGTTTCGAACGTCGGAATTCAAACATGCATATCACGCCGTGCATCATGTTGTGATTCTATTTATGTTGTCCGCCCGGTTGGTCTAGCGGTTAAGTGCGTCGCCTTTCAATCGAAAGGTTGCAGGTGCGAAACTGGTCGCTAGCTAGTCGGTTGTGTCCTTGGGCAAGGAACTTTACGGACGTTGCCTGAACCCAGCGGATTAATGGGTTCTACTAAATTGAAGGAACGTGTCTATCATATTCAACACACTGCAATAGCTCCGGTAACCCGACGATGGCGCGAGGCGATCTGACGATTGCCCGTGAGATAACCCCCTTGGTTTTCCCATTCACGGGGATTAAGATGAATATCCTATCCCCCTATGTTGTAGGTGACGATCTTCGGCGAGAGTGCTGGTGCACAAACTGTTGGATTGCATTTAATTTCTTCTGTTAGTGCACCGCTCTTTGCAAATGCCATCATGCAAAGTAACCCGGTCTCATTCACTTTCAAAACGGCAGCAGAGGCACAGGAACTCGGCACAAGACTTGCAAAACGTGCCGGATGTTTGACTGGAAGCTTCAACTGCTTGACGTAAGACAATTGTCTCACTTGATATAAATCATGGACCTTGGAATTTATTTACAAAATATAAAGCATAAGGACTATTGTGTATTCCGCATAACCATAACCATCATTTTTAACAGGTTATCTTACGCAATAAAACTAACTCGATAAATGTTCCAATAAAATCCCCAATTCTGTTTATTCTCCAGCCAAAAATCGGCGGAGGAAATAAAGCGCGCATTCGTGATGGTGATGATGGGTAACATGATAAACGGTGATTTCTATGGTTTCATTGAACCATTTGCTCCAGTAATAGATGGGGTGGAATTTACCGAACAGCAATCCAAGTCTTTTACCGTAAGTGAAACCGCCAATATAACTCATCCATAATAAAATAAATAGGATATTTGAGAGTTTTTTTTTCAGTGAATTGGAAAACGTTGAAGAATTGACACAAGGGCAGTCGTCAGGTTACCTCAAGAATACTTAAGGGAACGTTTTTTTTACGTGCAATCGTCAGATAATCTCGCGCCCACCGTCGGATTACCGGAGCTGTTGTAGTGTGTTGTATTAGAGGCCCTTCAGTTTTGGTAAACCACATTAATTTACGGAGCCAAGGCGATCACCGCCAAGTTTTTTTTGTTCGTGAACACAACCGCTTATGACCAGTTTCGATCCAACAATGTTAAGTCGACCCACCAACCCCACCAATCAGTCAGCCTCCGTTAACCATTGAATGTACAGGAAGGAAACTGGCACACGGATAAGAATGTGGTTATTGGAACGGACAGCCAAGAACTCTACCTGGTTTCTGGTATGATACCGATCGCTCTTTCCTATGATGTAAGTAAAAATCGGACACTATACGCTTCATGTTGCTTATAGCTTATCATTACAATTAACATAGTGACATCACAACATTGCCAGGATGTTTTATTTTGTCCCGAATAATTTTATATACATAAATATAGATTTCTATATACTATATACAAACAGTAAAGTAATTTCATTACAGAGATTCGTACAGATGTGTGTGAAAATGTGGCCGGGCATATCTGACAGTGTTATTCAATTGTACGCTCCTGATCCAAGTCAAACAGATTTCAGGTTAATACGGAGAAAATATTGTTATTGCTGTGAAGGGCAAGTCGTAACAACATTAAAATTAAGCTTAGTGGTATTCTGCCATCAGGATGTTGTAAGATTTCCTAAGGTTTTTCAGGCCTCTTTATTAACGAGCTACCGTTGGACCAATTACAAGGGCTTGCAACGTTTTTGCTTTATAAAACGACGGCTGTTAGAAACACACATATGTAATGATTTTGTATAAAACAAGTCTTAACAGTTAAGACGTCATTAGAGAAGTGAATTTTTGACACAATTTAGGCGGACAATACCGCAATACCACAACGAAAATTAAAAAAGAATCGGTTCCGGATACCATACTTCATTATGCTGAATTGCAATATCCATTTAAAAAAACAGAGCAGTTATTCCGATCCGATTTATACCTGAACTCTTGCCTGACGCTTAGGCATCAAGTAATCGACTCTTTTTATAACCGTTGACGATTTTAACCAGGGATGCTTATGGAGACATGCTTACACACTACGCGTTCACCTGTTCGTCAAGATACGTAGCTAGAGGTGCAGCTGCTACAAAAGATGCCCTGAAGAACGTGTTTTATTTCACTAACTACCATCCACTTACTGGGCCAGATTGTCCTACATTGTTGGGACCTCTTAAGGTAGGAAAGTATATTTAGGTTAAAGAAATAACTGAGAAAACAAACGGCGTTATTGCAACATAGATTGGTCTAATTGTTATAGTACCCCATGCTCGCAGTCTGGTTGTGGGTACGGTTGCATTAAATTCATTAGGCCTAATGAATCTTGGACGATTCATTTAATTTCACTGTAGAGCTTTTAATATTCATGTATAACTGCTATATTAAAAAATATAGATCACGGATTTATGTTCCAATTATTCTGTTATGAGTTCATCTAATTTTTTTCTTCTGTGCGGAATTGGTTACGTAACAAGTCGTTTAATATAGCCTATGTGGCAGATTATTGGATTCCAGTAATTTGAAGTATAATTACAGAATCTCTGTGGATACGCATACCACTCATCCGAGTTAAGTTATGTTTGGAGAACAGGCCCTAATGTTGGACAAACCTACACAGAGGACGAAATTCCTTATGTCAATGCATGGACCAATTATATCGGTAACTTATTTCATTTATTTTAGTACCTTTTATTTGTTTCCGAATTATTTAAGCTATACAAACCTAAATTTTAAATAATTTTTATAATTACGGGGAAATTGATACAGGTTTTACCGAGAAACACAGCAGCCTTAATAAACGCCAGAAGCCGCATATACATTATACTTGGTTATTACACAAATGTTTTGGTGGTTTTACAAGAATAGAATACTAATCTTTAGGGTGGGGAAACGCTGGAGATTTTATAATGCTACCTGTTTAACACACACTTTCACATTGTAGAGTTAACAGATATTGCAGTGTGTTTAATACGACTGAGACTACCATTTTTGTTTTATACATTATAAAACATTGGGTTAGTTCCCATTTTTCCGATACATGTAATCTAGGAAGTTTTTAATTTTAGGCAACTTCGTGCATAGCGGCAATGTGAATAAAGGAATGGACGCCGGGCTTCAAAGCGAGCTCGGTAGTTTTGCTGAATGGCCAACATACGATGCCCCGATTGATGGATCTTCGACTGGTTCCGATGACTGGCTCAGTGCGGCGTTGGACGCGCCTTATCCAAGCATTGAACAGGAACCACTTGATCAATACTGTTCTTTCTGGGACACCGTTGGCTATGAATTCAAGATTTTTGGTCGGCTAATTGTTGAAACCCTGAACATGGCCATGCAAGATAATTAATTGAAATAAATCGAACTAAAAGGTTTTATTGGTATTATTATTTTGTTTGGGATATTTAAAACTCGTCATCAGGCTGTAATTCGCCAGATAACGCCCTGGTAACCTTCTAGTTACCTCGAGCCCGCCAAAGGGTTCCTAAATGTATTGAAGGTGTTTGTTGAATAAAATTGAGACGTCCGTAATATACTTTTTTAGGAAGCAAAATGTACATTGATGACGACGATTAATAGGCTTTCGTAAGTTTAAATCCCTAATTGACTGTATTTGTATTAAAAGTATAGGGGAGACTAATGTAAAAATTCGCGTAAAATTTCGCGTAAAATGGCTTGTGCAAGGTGAAAGGAAAAAGCAGAACTTTACGCCTAGCAGCCATATGTAACCGATGAAGTGTTTTATCTGGATCATTTGCTAATGTAACATGATGTAAACGGCTTCAACCACCGTAAATTTCGACGCCGTTGTAGATTAAGCTAACCGACCGTACAACTTTCCATAAAAGACCCATTCACTCGGTTCAGTAAGTTTATAAAATTAGATTTGTAAAGGGCTGACGAAAGGCATTAATTAAAATGAACTTTTGACTGGTGTCGTTAGATTCGCGTCCAAAATCTTGTTATAAACAATGTCCTCAGAAAGAATAGACGTAAATTGAAAATCAGTAGTTCGGGTCAAGTTAGTAGGCCTAAAATCTTTTAATTCTTAATTATTTTGATCTTATTTATCTTATATGCGTTTATGTCCTAATATTATGCGATATAATATTCTTAATTATATATACTGCGAAAACCTGCGTGTTTACGAAGCCGTTTTAAATCTAATCGAGTCTCAATATTTCTTTTTAAGCTTGCACACATAATATTTAAGTTATCAACAAATATCATGAACGCTCATATATTGAGTAAGTACATTAGTTTGATTTTATTGAAAAGTTCACAGCAAAAAAACGAACAAAACCTGAAACGAACAAAAAACAAACAGAAAACAAACATTTTGATGATACACATGTATTGCCAAGCTCCAATAGGGCTTAGATTGTTTCATAATTTCAACATGGGTTATATGCGGTAATATATGATGTGTTTTATATGAATCAGTTCATTGACAAAACGAGACACACTGAAATTGAACAAAACAAGACAAAGACAAACAAATATAAAACAGTGTAATTCAAAGATTACAAAACGTTCCGTTGTTACACGGAATTCAAACGACGTGTAAGAAATGGTTTGTTACAAGACAAGACACGAAAATTACGGCAATTATAAGTGGCACACGCGGTTTGTAATACGCTTTTCAAACAAGGCTAAATTATTGCTAAAAGTAAAAGAAGTTCCATGTCCATTAACGGGGCTTATGTACACTAGTGCCAGGTAAAATCTCCACGGTAGTTCATGTGCACACGGCTGTTGATATTCCTGCAGCGTTAAGCTTGCACTGGCACGTGTGAGATGAGCGCCTGTGGCGGGTTCCAATGTAATTTCCGACCTTGTTGCTGAAGTCAGAGCTTGTCTGCGGGTGCAAAAATAAGGTGGTTAGAAACACTTTTTAAAAATATGTTGCTTTAACCTTAAAAAAAACTCTCTGTAATATTCAAGGTCCAAGAACAAAAAATATTACATTTAAAAACAATTTATTTTACCGTGAAAAGTGGGAAACTAAAAACAAACTTACTAAAGGCAACATAGATTTTATCATCAACACTACATATTGATCCTCAATGACTCACCAAGAATGACGCATCCCAAACAGAACCACCAGTTGATGTAGCAAGTGGCACGCAAACATCTTGTTTGTTCGGCTTCACAATGGAAAGGCTCTCGGCTCTGTCTTGTCTCGTGTATACGTGTTCGCCGTCGAAACCATAGATCTGTGGAAACAACATAAAATGTAAGCGATTGAAAGAAATTCATGTTTTATTTAACTTTGTGACTTTACTTATTGTTGAGTTATTGGATACTTACATTTTCCTTTATTTATTAATATTGGTCAACGTTTTTGATACTTTTGGACGACGTTTTTTATAAGTACTTTTTTGATAAGATTTTTTTTGTTTAATGGATGTTTTAATTTTAGAGAAGCAAACTTACCGATTTTCTGGCTCCTTCAATGCTGTTATGAGTGAGATGATGCAAGGTGATGCCTTGTTCTCTCAGTTGCCATTCAACATTGCTGTAGGACACCTGTTGATCGAATATATTTAAATTACTTATTGATACAAAAATGATCAACCAAATATTGGGTTTGGCTAAAACATCTAAATGTAAAAGTAAATAATTGATTCGATTATGGATGTGTTTTAACGACTTTATTTGTTTTTTTTCCGTTACAATTATTCAATAAAGGTCCTGCTTCGTGTTTTCACCACGGAAACCAAAAACTCAACAATCAACTCACCTTGGAGGTGGAAGAACACTGATCGCATGAGAGGAGCACGATGACGGGCTTGGCTCCGGCGCGGAACGAAAGTTGCGAGGCGTATGAGATCGCGGCGAGCGGATCAACTTGGATTGCTTCACTTGAGAGCGACAATTTGCGGAGCGATTTGAGGAGGTCGTTCTGGAAGGTTAAAAATAAGATGAATTTTGGAAACAAGTTTTGCTTTTGTGTGTGAACAAAAACCAAGTTGCTTGGGACTTTAAATTGACAATATTTCCTCGTCGTTAGTTTCGTGTATATCTCATTTTGGTGTTTGCTTTTATTCAGTGAAAATTAAAATGATTAAAAAGTATTTGTAAAGAAATGGTCCCAAATTGTCCTAAAATTATTATAATTTTATGATTAAGCATACAGAAAACAAAATTGCAAATTTACTATTTTAGGGCAATCAGATAACAGTTAAACATCTACCTTTCTGACGGTTGATAGCTTGCTACGGATGGTGTAGGAGTGTGGTTCGTTGTTGGCACCAGAACCACCATACCCAACCAATCTGTATCTGGTGTTTCGCATGCGAGAGTCAGATAGTCCAGCGTACAGTTTCTTGAAGATCTTCTTGAATGCCTTTGAGATGCCCGAGCGTCTGCATTGCAAACGAAAATGTTAGGATTGTGTGTAAGAATAGAAATCTAGTGTCTTTAATTAGTAAATAAAATAGAAAGTACATTTAATGGGAACATCTATTAGTAAACAGTAAAAATTACATTTAATGAAAACATCTATAAAAATTTAACAACATGAAACATTTTATTTACGGCAAAAATATTTAGGATAATTGTATTAAAACATGCAATGCACAAATACGCAGCTACCCACTTACCCCATACATCGTCCTTCTTCTACAACCATCACGACATCGATTCCAGTAACCTCAGCTTCGACGTTTGATGAGCTTGCATCGAATGTATCTCCATTTGCTGCTGTGCATGTGATGCAGTGGTCTGGTTGCCCGAATGAAGCTCCAAGCAGTCCACATCGGTAGCCATACGCGGCAGATGCAGCGCAACTCTTGGTCTAAAGGAAAGCATCATATGTAACTTATGTAACATTTTACTATGGAATACATTACAATTGGAGGCACTAAAGAATACATTACAAAAATCAAGACAATCTGTGATATCAAGTTTTTATTTAACTCAGGTGAAATATTAAAAAAAAAATTGGAATATTTCGAGTCAGTATGATTTTCCTAGTAATGTATTAGTGTTTTTTTATTACATTTACCTGGTCTTCCTCATTGCACATATCAGCCATGCACATCTCCATGAATGGAGTTGGGTCAACCAACGGGAAACAACCACGATGGACGGAGTTCTTGCTCTTGAAGATTGCCTCGCAAACTGCTTGCCGGGTGGCACTGTTGCATTCCGGTACAGATGGTGCTGCGGTGTTTTGTGCACATTCGGTGCTGGATGCCTGGTCAAGAAAGTAATTTAAACATTTAGTAAATGGTGGATCATAATTGTAGGTATCATTTATCAATCAAGTAAAATCTGCAACTGGAAGCTTGTAATGTGTTTCCAAAATCTGAATGATTTTAGATGACAATTTGATATAACTGAAGTCAATTCAAAAATACATATCACAAGAATAAGAGATAATATTGAAAGTTAACAACCAGTAGACATTACAAGAGAAGCACTGGTAAGCAAATTCTTTAGTAATGCTCTATGGTTAGTGAGAACATTCTAGATAATTTACCTCCCAGGCTGTGGCGAGTTGTCCAGGGGTAGTGAGGAGTTGATGTGCAGGTGATGTGAAGTCATCCATCGGCTCGTTGTTGAAGGTACCGGCCAATCCAGCGGTGGCACCGAAGTAGTATGGTGACACGTCCACGGTGCACAGCTGCTTGGTGAAGTCACAGGCGACATCAACATCTCCCTCAATGTGTCTCACATGGACGGTGTGGCCTTCCAGACTGACTGACATCTGCAAATAAAACAGAACTACAATACACAGCAGTACAACAGTGATAATTAATTTTTGTAGCTTCATTATCGCTGTAACTTCTTCTTTCAAAGGGTGAACAACTAAGTGTCGCATTTACTAGGTAAACTACCCACATACAAAGTGAAATAGCACATATTGATTTAATGAATAAACGTTAGGTTTTAGTTAAAAATCTTACCTTTCCAACGGTGAGTGGAAGTTGCTTGATCCTGTCTCCCACTCGCACCTTGTAGTCACTGGAGATCGACACGCGTCTGTTCTCCACAATGACCTCGAGTGAGTTCATCGAGTTTTCGAGTGCGGGGTCTGCGTATGCGAGTGACACGGTGAAGTTGCCGTTCCTGTGGTCAGCCGCCAGGATGTGGGTGGTGGCGCAGGCGCTGGAGAAGTCGTAGGATCGCTTGTCGAAAGTGCTGAAGTGCTTGAAACCGGACACGAAGGAATGACCCTGAAAAATAACAGAAAAAATCAGTATTTTTCTCCATTTATAACATGACATAAAAAGCTTTTTTAACTTTACGCTTCGATTTCTAGTAAATAGTATTACCTTGAATGGTGGCAGCATTTCATCTCTTGGCATGAGCATTATTGCACGGGCGCGGTAGTAGTCGTCAACGTATGAGTACAGCATGTTCACAGTTTCGTCAATTTGGATGGAGAAGGCACTTTGTGCTAACCAGGTTTGAATGTCACTCAATGTTGGCAGGGGAGTGAAGTGATCAAGCTGTAGATTAGTTTGGTTGTTTAGTGCAATTTAAGAGTTTAAAACAATGATTGTTAAGAAATATATTTGGCATTCGAGGGTATGGTTCTTGAGCACTCCAATCAAGCTAAAATTAATCTATAAAACTACTTTAAGGTGCATTGAAATATTAAAGTTAGAAGATCAGAATTTTCATTTGAGTTTGAAACTATGTTAAGGTAGACGGAAAATATTATTTAAAAATAGGACATGATAAAATTACCTCAAATTTGAGTGGAATATTGAAAATGACTTCAGAGTTGGTCACAACGAACAAATCGGTGAGTGGAACTCTGGATGCAACGAGTGTTGCTTCCCCGTTTGTCATCACGAATCTCAAGGTGTTGGCGGTGGCTTCCTGGACGAGCTCGATGAAGAGGTCGCCGGCATGGATCTTGCGCAGCGCGGCGGTCACCGGCGCGAGGGATGCCGCCATCTCAGTGTTCAAGCGGGTCAAGAACTGACCGTAGTACTGCTGGACAAGCTGCTCGAATGGTTGGGTGACTGTCTGTTTGAGTGCGGTGATGCTATTAAGCAAGTTGGTGATACCAGTTCTAACCAGCTGCTCAAGAGTGAGCTCAGAAGATCCGATTCCTCCAGTGAGTTTGGATGATGCACTGGTGACAATACGGATCGCTGCATCTCTGGCATTTTCAACCTTAACTATAAGTCCGTCGACGTATGCATTCACGATGGTTGAAAGTTGTTCATCGCCAGTTACGACTGTCTTCACTGATTCCAGGAGTTGGATGACGTTGGATGCCAGCCAGGTGACTTTACGGGTAAATTCGACATCACTTTCATCAATCATCTTTGACAAGAAGTTGGTGATCACTGGATTAGCGCTGAATCTGAGCTGGATGAGACGTGCGTCAGCCAAGTTGATGTCAGCACGGGCAATTGTGGTATCAATCTCATTGTTAATCCTCGTTTCCAACTTAGCGTACATGTTATCAGGCTGAGCCCCAACAACAAGATGGATCGTGTAGGTTGCATCATTTTCAATTGCGTATCCAAGTTTCATGTCGTAGCCGTCCGCAGTTGCAGTCACTCCTTTCAGGAATTCCAATCGGACGTGGCTTGCATCTTCCGCGAGATTCCTCATCACTTGCTTAGCTTGCGCAATAACCTGACTGATATCTCCTCTCAGAGTGATAGGCTCTGACATGTCAGGTCCATTCTGGTAGAACTCAATGATGTTGGTTTGTTTCATGTACGCAAATCTTCGCTCCCAGGTCTTTACGGTGTTGCTGTAATCCTTGGCAATCGCAGAGAAGCCGATCCTCTCTACAGAGTTGAAGGTGTTAAGCACTACATTGCCGTCAATTCCTGATGATGGACATGTCATTCTCATGTTGATGTTGTAGCCATTATTGGGCTCATCCTGACCAACGTTGACCGAGGTACTGAAGACATTGTTGGCACCAGATTCAATGGCAGTGCTGCCTTCGAACAGGTTTTCTGCGCTTCCAGTTCGGTATCGAGTGGTCATCTTCATCTCATCCTGCATGAGGTTGTTGCGGTACTTAGTGACTACACTTGCTCCCTTGCCTCTCTTCAGAACAGCGATGCTTCCAGTGTTTTCACGTGGCAGGGTTACTTGGAACAAAAAGAGTTCAAGCGGGTGGTTGAAGGTAAAAGAAGCCTCAACCTTGTTAGACCTGCGACCCGAGCTCTTTTCGAAGGCACCGTTGAGTACCCACTCTTGTCCATCAGGAATCACTGTAAGACCGAATGATGGAGCAGTTTGTCTGTCGTTCGATTCTGATTTGAACCAGGTAGCAACAGAAAGCGTGCGCAGGATCAGCCATTTCGACAGAGGGCCTGTGGTAAGGGCAGCCGAAACAGAATTGTTGGTGAAACTGTCATCAGATTCCGAGTTGTACTGCATGTTTCCAGACATGGTGGGCAGCGCATCAATGCTTAGACTTGCTCTTCCTTGTACTCCAGTTCCAGAACTTGATCCATCACTGATCAGGGAGATGTAACGTCCAGGTGTCAGGGAGAAGCCCTGCTTCCACAGGAACTCCAGATTGTAACCGTTCTCTGTTGGTGTGAACATTTTCCTCAGGACAACAAGCTCTTTCTTTGTCTGGGACGTGATACGCCAATCGCTGTGGTAAAGTCCAGTGGCGGAAAACTCCATCTGTCCCTTAGTTTTGAAAATTCTTGGAACGGAGAAAAAGATTGGTTGAATTATGTCAACTTCAAGATCGTGAGCTCCGTAGTAATTGGGCAAGACTCCAGTGTATGATGTATTGATTCCAAGTGCAAATTGGTCAAGATTTGAGTTCAGTTGAACAATGAATTTATCTGTGGTAGCCATTTGGTCGAGCAGAAATTTGGCATTAAATTCCGAGAACCTTGCCGCAGATGGCAGACTGATGCTGATGGAGTAATCGTTTAGCAAGGCTGCGCATTTTGATCTGGTTTCCACATGTACGTTGTCGTCACTTCCCCAGGTAACGTCCAGTGTTTTTACTCTGTAGTCATCCTGTGCTGCCATTGACCCTTCAATGACAATTTCCTGTGGGAGAGCCGCATATGGCTGACGTACTGTCACTGTAATGTCCGTTGGAGTGTATGTATCCCTGATTGAGATCTCAGAGTCATCGAGACTCATCTTAAGGACATGGGTACCACCTTGCGCAGATGAATCAATTGTGGAACGGGCGTACAACCTGCTGGTGAATGGCAAGGCAAGGTAACTTGAAGTTGCCGATACTTCTCCAACGAAGTCAAGTGCTTCAGTTGAGGTTGGCTGCAAGTATGCTGCAATGCGGAACTGCTGGTTTCCTATGTTGTCACGTACGCTGAACTCGAATGTGGAGTTTCCGGAGGCTCGTTGGAAAGCGAGCAGCTCAGATGAGATAGTGGTGTCAACTTCCAAAGGTGAACACAACACATGTGCTGTGAAAGACTTATCTGGAGTCAAAGTGTATGTGCCGGTGACCATGAACAGTGCATCACCAGCCAAGTTGCTGATTCTTAAGACAGGTTCAGCTGTTCCATAGTTAACCTCCAATACATTGACTTCATCCATACTGGCTGAAGCTCGCATTGAGCTTGGACCGTACACCGACACAAACTGCATGTCCCCTGGAACACTCATTTTCCTTAAGGTCTTGAAATTTTCCTGAGTAACGTGAGCGTTGAAAGTATACGACTCAGTTGCTTCCGCAGACATTTCCCATCCAAGTCGTTTTTGACCATAGGCCAAATTGGCGTTCATGGATTCTGGGGTGGATCGAATGGTGAGTGATGTTCTTTTCGGGACATTCGGAATGACCTTCCTGTTTGTCATTGAGTAAGTGATGGAGCCACGGTTCTCGTTTCTACGTCCAGTCATTGTGGATTCCAAGTTGAGAGAGGCACCTCTCGCACCATTGTAGGTCCATTGTGGTGGTCCAGCCCACTTGCTCTTCAGAGAAAGTGATCTGGTCATGTCCTTCCAGTGAGTGCTGGACACCAGCAAGTTCAAGCATTGATGTTAAGGACATTTCAATCTGGCCGGCTTGGGCAAATTCTGTTGAAAAGTTGACGTCGAATTCAGGTGATATTAAGTGATTGTTTGCAGTTGACACGAAACTGGTAGGTGTCAAGGTGTAAGTCAGAAGAATGAGGCTGTTTTCTCCCTGGTTGAGCGTGATACTCATGTCTGATCTCTCAGTTTCCTTTGTCATTCTGAAGTCAAAATCGTAGCCCATATCATCGTACATGTAGGTTGCAGAAAAGTCCCCAGAAATGATGTTCAACACTAAGGTGAAGTGCCAAAGGTTGTCAAACAATTCACCCTTTGATACACGCTGGTTAATGGTTAGAACATTGTCAACAATAGTGTACGTTTCAACATATTTGGAATTGTGGAGATATGGACTCAATGCATCGATGTTATGTACCATAAATTGTACAATTTCCCCACTGCTTTGACGGAGATGTTCGGTTATGTTGTAAGAGAACCTCATGCTGTTATAGTTGGCTTCCAATTTGCCGTCGAGAGTTGTTTCCCTTGGTGATTTGTTATAGTTGGCTGCATACAGAACGGACATGGAGCTTGGCACTGACAGATCGGTCAAGTAGGAGATTGTGTTGCCCATTGTCCACTTGAAGTCCACATGGAATGGGAGTTCATTGGACATGTGGAACTCGGTGGTGGAGACAAGTGACATCTCTTCCATCTGGAATGTTGCAATCCAGTTCACACTAGGGATTCTTGGTTCACGGTTAACGAGGGTAAGGCTGGTTTGGCGTGGTACACCGATCTCATTCAGCAGTGCGTGTCGGACATTTAGTGTGATGGATGAGGAGGTGGCTGGAGCAATTCGAAGTTCGAGTGAAACTTCCTCATCAACCTCAGTAACCGAAGTCGACAAATCCCGAACATTCCATGCGGCACCAGTTACAATGTCACCATTAGAAGCCTGATTGTAGGTTATTGTGCCTTCATTGCGCTTGTTCATCTCGGCATTTCGAACTTTCTCAATTGCGTTGAACATCATTCTCCCTCCTTGTATTTCAGAGGAAAGATCCAATGAGTAGCCGTAAATTGTGCCTTCGATAGTTGCCTGGGCTGCTACACGAGCTGTGTTGGCTTCTCTGTCCATCGACGCAGATGCACGTCCATTTCTTAGTTCAGTTGGAATGCCAATTGCAGTGAACTCTGGGATGTTGTGAGATCCTGAGAAGGTAGCCGCAGTAGCTGAAGCTGTGACAGTTGTCTGCATTTGGCGCCTTTCTGGTTGGCTTTGCTGGCCGTTGACAGTCATTGTGTAGTGGCCTTCATCATCAGTTGAAACAGTGGCAGAACCACCAACACTGCGTGTCATTCCACTGTAGTGGTGTTCGTAGGAAGCACGGATTGCTTTTTCCAAGCGTGTTTTGATAGGAGTGAAGGTGGTCAGTGATGTGTAGTCATGATCTTGGAAAAGGTTGATTGTGGCTGCTAGCTCGTATGAAGGACCATCCTTCCGTGCCTTCAACGTTGTCTCCATGTTGCGTGGCAGGGCAAGGGTTTCAGTAAAAGCAGGAATGTTGTTGAGTGATGTAAGGGAGATACCATACCAGCCGTCTCTTGCACCAGTGTAAACCTCACCATTCAAATCAAAGCTTATTTCATCAACATCAACCAAAACCGTGAAGTTTTTGTTCTCCATACTTCCAGAAAGTTCCACGACGATCTGCCGAGGCACGTTTCGGGCCGTGTTCACGCTTTGGGAGGCTTGAAGGCGCAGGTGGTTGGCGGTAAAGGTGGCTCCCAAGTTAACAGATTTCGTCACACGGTTTACATCGTATTGAACCGCGAGGCGACCAGAGTTAGCAGTGAATCCGCTGGAAATGGAAAGGTGGCGGGGAATGTAGGGCTCGACTTCGGGTACTGAATGAGTGAGAGCGAAAATGCTGCGGGTGTTCACTTCTGCGCTGACACTTCTCTCCACTTCATCGATGGTGAGGCTGAGTTGTCCATTCATCGGTTGCATGCTGCCACTCATTCGGAAGCTAATGTTTCTTGGGATGTATGAGAGCTCAGGAACTGTGTGGAAAACAGATATAATGCCACCTGGTCGGTTCATGGATCCACCAGCGCGTCGTTCAAGGCCATCCATGGACAGATAGATTTCACCGGACAGCGGCTGTGCACTGCCACTCACACCAAAAACAATGTCTCTTGGAACGAAGTTAAGTTCTGCCACACTTTGCTGGATTCGGCCGCGCATTCTTGTGGTGTCCATCTCTGCGTCCATGGTGCGTTCCAATCCATTGAGGTTAACAGTAATTCCACCACTAAGTGGTGAAGCTGATCCTCTAAGAGACACACTGAGTGACTCGGGAAGTGGAATTTGCGGGAAGCTGTTTATCATGTTGGCAACCATGTTGTTGGGGTCCACAGATGCAGAAATTGCTCTCTGCTGGCCATCCATAGTAAGAGTGACAGACCCGGACACAGGTGACATGCTACCTGACATTTCAAGGTTAACTGATCGTGGTAGTGGGATCATCTCGAAATCATGGTTGAATGAAAATCGAAGAGCTGTGAGGTCAGCTTCAGCTGTGAAAGCACGGGTACGAGTTGCTTGGTGGAATGATGCGGTGATGTTGGGTCTGGGGTTGAGCCGAGCACTTGCAGATGCACCGATTGTACCTGGGATGTATTTCACCAGTTCTGGTATATTGTGGTCCAAGTTAAACGAGAAACCACCAGGTACAAGGTTTCGTCGGAAAGTAGCGGTTCTTGTGATGTCATCGAGCAGGGTGGAGGTGATGCGGAATCCGCCATCGAGTGGTTCGAAGCCTCCTGAGAAGGTGTGTTCCTGACCATCAATCATTGCGTGGATTTGCACATACATATCGGGCTTCATTCTGTAGTTTCCAGACAATGTGACCATCTGTGGGATTTGAGTTCCTTCGAAGTTATGCATGAACTGTGCATCGCCTCTACCTTCATTGAATGACCCTGAAGCTTCAATCTGTCGTTCAACTACATCGATATTTACAGCCATGTTCACGGATTGCTCATCAGCTGGTTTTGTGAGGATAATTCGCAAGCTGTTTGGCGAAAACTCCCAGTTATGTCTGAAGTTAAGCTCAGCGTTGGTTACCATGTTGCTTGTTAATCGAAGCTTGGTGGTTTTGTCACCATACGTGGTTGTCATGAGACTGGTGAAGCCATTGGTCCAATCAGCGGAAACCAGTGCACCAACTGTGTGGGGCAACACGGTTTCAAGGACGTTAATGTATTGACGGTTTTCGAATTTTCCAGTGAATGAAGTGTCAGTTCTTGTAAACATGCCTTCCACACTATGTGTGACAACAAGGGAACCCAAAGTAACGTTGTAATTTGCACCGAATGATGTTGCTCCCTTTTCCAACAAGACAGAAGCCTGGTGGAAACTTGGGATTTGTGTGTTTTCAAAGTCATGTGAAGCTTCCAGGTGGCCATAAAATAAATCAGAAGTTAACCTGTAATCAGCAGTTGCTCTGATGTTGTTGCGGTTGCGTCCAAGCCTGACGGCGATGTCCACAGATTTCTCTTCAGGGTTGTAGCTTATATCGAGTTGCACCTTCTTTGGGACACCAGCTTTCTTCCAGATTCGCTGGCTGTGTATAAGCTCAGCGGATGCAGAGTTTTCAGCAACATTCACACCGGTTTTCACAGAGGCCATGAACCGTGGAAGGTCATCTCGCTCTAGGGTGACATAGCTGGTGAATTCGTAGTTAACACTGCAGTTGGCAAAGAAATCAATACTGGGTGGGAAAATGTCATTGGTGACAAACTCTTGCTGATTCTGTACAGCCACAGACCCAGAAAGTTGCTGCAAGTTGTATTTGGCAGTGATGGTGGTGGCTAGTTTCTCCTCTCTATCCATGGACAAATGGAGAATTAGTTTTTCAGTGTTGGCCACACTTCGGTCAAGATCAACTTCAACTGCAGTTGTTCTGGGGAACTTCACAAGGTCATAGTTCTGTGTCAAAGTAATTCTGGCTGCTACAGGCATATCAGCGGTGGCTGAAGTGTCGTAAGTCAAGGTCACAACTTTGCTGAAGGCAGAGAGCCTAAAATTGAATCCGCGGTCAAAGTAGTTGCTTACGAATGCCATTTGCGAGTTTCGGGGGAAGTACCAGTTATCTTCAGCGGTGATGTTTTGTCGGATTCGGTAACTGACAGCACTGAAGTCTGGTTCCCAGGTCACTGTTACATGACCAACTTTTACAAGTGGGCCCCATACATATTTCAAGTCCCAGTCTGCATTTCTCACTGTTTTGGTCAAAAAGGTTTCAAAGCCCATGCTCTTTGGAATGTAGAACATTTGCACCAAGGTGTCAAAGTTGTGGTTGACATAGAAGACCACTTTGTTTCTGTGCCCGTCATAGTCAAATTTGAAACCGACGCTTTTCTTTGCAGTGTCGTACACAAGGCTCACATCTGCATTGTAATCATCAATCCTGCGGATGCTGATTGACATGTTGCCGGGGATTCCATATTTGTAGACTGCAGTTACATTATGCGATGATGAAAGGTAGAAGGATCGCTCATTCTGATTTTGGTTCAAAGTAACAGATGCCATTTGTTTCCGCCCGTCAACTGTGACTGCCATCATGAGGGATTTGTACAAAATACCAGTGCCCTGGGTACCCGAGCCAGCTGCGGCGATTTCGTACTTGATGTTGTGTGGCATGAATGACACATCGAAATCGTGGCTTCCGGAAAGTGCAAGGTTGTAGTTGAACAGCTCAACATGGGCACGGGCGTTCACGTAGTTCACAACCTCAGTGGTTTCCTCGGTGTCTGGGTTGTACATGGTGCGAGTTACTGTACTGGCAATGGAGGAACTGCCAGATAAGCCGTTGGACATCCCATATTCTATCACAGTGTTGGTTTGCAACCTCTGTGGAATGTTGAGTGCGTAGAGGATTGGGATTTCATGTGAAGCATCAGTTGTCACACGTACACGGCTATCATCTGGGCTGTTGACGAATGAACCTCCAAGACTTGCAGAGTATTGATCTTCATTGACCTGCACGAAGCTGCGTGTTTCAAGGCGATATTCCCCATCTCTCACTGTTGGTGTACATTGCAAATGAGCTGTAAGATTGTTGAACACTCCCAGTTCACTCAGAGAAGAAAGGTCGTGGCTGAAGCTGAATCGGACAGTTTTCGTTGGCATATCGATCCCAGTAGTAAGCTGAATCTTTCTCATGTTTCTGTCAACAGTGGCAACCACAGCTCCAGTGAATCCCATTCCAATTGGAGTTCCCGAAACAACAACCTTGATATCTTCAGGCACTCCAGCAGTAGTCAAGATCGGTTCATTGTGGGAATAAGCCACATTGATCTGGAGACCATTTTCCTCCCCTTCTGTTTCACCATATCCAGCTGACATCTTAACAAATCGATTCAAGCCGTTGTCAAAGGAATACTCGGCGTTGTTTGAAATTGAACCTGGTACGAAACTGATCTCGTGGTGGGTTGTAAGCGAAGAAAATTCAGGTGTGATATTCTGTTCCAGTGTCCAATCGAAGACCATCATGTCTGGAGAGCTGATAGCACTGGTGGCGCCGGTCAACCTGACTCTGTAGTCATTGTACTCTCCTCGGATTGTCGCTGATGTTGGCGAGAGTGTGAGTTGCATCAATCCAGTTCTTGGAAGGTTGGGCATCTCTTCAACCACATACAAACTCTGGTCCCAGTTAACGGAAAGGTCCAAAGGTTTAGAGAATTCGGCGCTGATTGTGGCTTGCCTGCTGTCTGCTAGTCTGAGGGTTATGGTTCCTCCTGTGCGGTCCTGTGGGTAGTTGAATTGCACATCAAAATGGCCTCCGATGCAAGTGCAGTTGGAGAAGTATTGAAGCCTTAATGAGTCAGCTGCAAGGACAACTGATCCCTCAGTGAACAATTCATTCACCTTCATAGACGCCAGGTAGGTGATATCGGCAGTGGTTACAATTGTCTTATAGATTGCTTTGATGGTTCCAGGGATATGCATAGCTGTCATAATGGCGCAGGTTTGCAAAGCTGAAAACTGAAGAACTTGTCCCTCACGAGTGGCAGATAGCGACCACATCTGCCGATCATCCACATTGAAGTATGCTTCCAATCCACCGTTTCCTGTGGTGCCATAGACACGAACAACCAACCTGATCTGCGGTAGAGATTCCAAGGTTCGCACTTCATGAGCAACAATAGCTGCCACGTAGAATGGTTGATCTTCAGAGGTGGAATATGCCAACTTCATGCTGAAGTCTTCCCGGTTCACGTTTCCACTCAACATCACTCCGACTTGTCCTCCTCTCAGTTCTCCCCAGGTCAGTGTTGCCAGCACACTTCTTGGAACTCCTTGATCAACCAACATGCGGTTGCTGTGGCTCATGGTAAGGGTAACACTGGAGTCTCGGTTCTTCACCAAGTTCAATCTGCCAGAGCTGCGATCGACTTCTAAATCTATGTTGATTCCATTGGGAAGGATAGTAGCATCAAATGTTGCGTCGCTTGGAAGGTTAGCATTGTACGACTGTTGAACTTCACCTCGGAAATTTCTATTGTCCTCTCTGATTGTGAAAGTTGTTGCCAGTTTTTCCTGTCCGTCTTGAGTGAGATGTGCGGAGACAGTGTGACCAGATGAAATGGTGTTGGTAACATCAGTGTTGAGCTGGAGTCGTCGTGGATATGCTTGGGAGGCTGCTTGGCGCAGTTGCACCACGACGCCAGTGTGCACGGTGTCGGAATCCTGGATGGTGTAGCTGTGGGTGGCGTCTGCTCCAACCAACTCAGCATCGTTCAAGAGCACAGAGGTGTGGACTGCTGAGTTGCTGGGTGAGTTTGTGACCTCCATTCTCCCTGCAAGGTTCTTCACACTAATGGCTGGGATGTTGTTGGTGAATGAAGCGTTTGCGTGGAAAGTGGTCGCTCCGTTGTTCTCCAAGTTTGACTTAGCAGCTTGCAGTTGGACAAACCTGGTGACACCGACATGATCTTTAAAGCTGACGCGGGCCAACCTCTTTACTGTGTCCATGTTTTCAGAATCGATGGAGATTTCCAGGTATTTATCCGGGTTGTGTTTAAGCATGAGGTTTGATTCGAATCCACCCTCTTTCGCGCCTTCGTGACGAAGATTAACCATGATCAAGTTGTTGAAGTTCGACTCCAAGCTGTTTTCGGTGCTGAAACCGGCTGGCTGGAGGAACCTATTGACGGATGATGCACGGAACAAGTCCTGGTTGTCACTTCCGTATACTCGGATGTTGATACTCTTCAAGTCGGCTTGATTCACAATGGTCGTCTCACCGGACATCGACAATTCATTTGTGCCACCAACTCCCAATTCTCCATTGATCTGGTAGACATTGCGCGATGTTTCTACAATGCTATCTGTGGCGTGGAAGGTACCCCACGGTGTTGGTATCTGTAAACTGATGTCTTTGTTCAACAGTCCAGTCAAAGCGGTCCTGTCATTCATGGAGAACTGCATTCCATAGCTGCCCACGTTGACTCTGGTCGAAACTGAAGTTGGGCTGTCGGAGTGGTTGATATCAGCGACATAATTGACACTCATCATCGGAACAAGGATCTCAACTCTTCCCTGAAGTTCTCTGTTTGCCGAGCTTGTTTGGTAGGAGAAGTCCTGTCCCACTTGCATGTACCTGGTGTTTCCATCTTGTCCAGCGTGTCGTCCGTATCCAATCTTCACATTCGAAGAAAGAGCTCCGGGAGCATTGCTGTAGGAGATCTCCACATGGTGGTTGAAGGAGGGGAACCGGGTGAACGTGAATTTCTGCTCTGCATCCCAAGATGTGAGTGAAGATGTGGAGTGGTCACGGCGTTTGTGGTGAAAGTAAAATCTACAAGATAAAGGACCAGTTAATGACACTCTTGTTCAATATTGTATGTTAAAAGGTTACATTAAACTAAGAACAGTTTTTGTTGAATAAATGCTGATAATATCACTGTTGTTCAAAAATTAGTCTAGTATTTATGTAAAACAAGAGATGTAATTTCTCCCACTGTTAAGCTTATTCTTTTATTCAGATAAAAAGGTTCTAGGTTATAATTAAATAAGAGGCTGAGGATACCAATAGGGGAAATAAAATATTTTTTAAATGCCTTCTGAGTGTTAGACTGGTGCTAACAGAGCTGAATGTACAGACAGATCATTTTTAGATGATCTGATAGATCCCAGATGTAATTGTTACTTCAAAAAACAACTGTGTTAAAATCAAAAGTAATGAAATCTGTGTTAAGTGTTATCTAATTATTAAAATCTATAAGTATTCTTGCAGGGTATTTAATAAATAGTCTTAACATCACTTTATATAACCTTGACCATGGAATCAAGACACATTTTTAACACCCTATGGATTGATACTATTTGCTTTGGATAATTCCATGTCATTATTATTCATTCACTCGGCATTTAAAATTTATTTTTTTTAATCAAACCTTTCTTCTTCCATGCCAGTAAAGGCATAGTTGAGTCCGAAGATGAAAACATCGGATTTTGGCTTGATGTTCATGTTGAATCGGAGTCCACTCTCCATCACTCCTGGAAGACCAACATCCACTGATCCGGAGTACCTCAGCCTTCTGCTCTGATCCTCTGTGTTGTCTTGGAGGTTCACTGATGAATAAGGTTGTTGAGGTTTGTGTTATGTTGAATTGTGTTCAATGCTATAATTTTGTAAAAATGATATTTATTTACAATTTTTTTATTGAAGTCATAAAAGGAAAATCAGTATGAAACGTAAAATATAAAACAAACCTTCGTTTTGGATTGGGAGTCAAATCCACAACAAGGGCAATACCATAATTTACTTTAATAAAGACAATTTGTTAGTCAAATGAGACTAACAACACAATGCCATAGAAAACCCAACTTACAGTGCAGTGAAATAGGTGTTGGCATCACATTATCCAATGACATATTGAGAACAGCTCGGCGTTGTGGGTCAATGATCATCACAGCGTTTCCGGTGATTGTTTTCGTTGGGGTTTGCAAAGTAGTCAGGGTCGACCATTGGTGCTCGTTTCCACTGCGAGATTTCTCAAGAACAGTCTAAAAAAAATTTTTTTAATTCAACAACGAAAAAACATACAACTACATGTGTATTTTATGTAATTTACACCAAGAAACACTAAACGGAGAGATTTTGATAAAAAATATATTAATCATGAAAAGCTACCATATAGAATTGATAAGCATACCCTGAATTGAGTCTGGGCTCCGTTATTGTTGTATGTAAGTGAAGCAGTCACTGCGTTCGGGGAATTCTCCATTAAACCTAAAATGTAAAGAGTTTCAGCAACTAAAGATTAGTTAAAATGCAAAAAACAGGTTTAAACTGAATTAATTTGATTTTTTTAATTTTAGAGAAAAAAGATTGAAAAAAATGATTAATAAAAAATTGTAGATTACCAACTTACCATCTAAGCGAACATCAGTACCAGGCCTTGCAAATCTGGCAGACATCGTCATGTCTTCTGTGTTGTATGTGATGTCTAATGTGGTTCTTCTGTTCACATTCGAGTTGGGAGTGTCCATGATCAAGGTTGCCTCAAGAGCAGATGGAATCATGCCATTCTGTAGCAGAAACAAAAAAAAGTTGAATATCTTCCTGTTCTTACCAGAGAAAATCTAACTGGAGAAATATCCGACACAGATTTATGAATATTTTAGTTAGATTTAGTATTAGTTATGCTATATAAAAAACAAAGGCGCTATAAAGGTGGAACTGCTGGATTTAAGGTACTAATTGCTTACGGTGTAGGTTGGCGTGTAGGTACCGTCCAAAATGTAATGGTCAAATCCAAGATCAGTTTTCTCAAGGTAGGCTGAGATGACAACTGGAGATTCGACTGGGAAAATTGGGTTCTGGCGAGAAAGAAAAAAATCAAAATTAATCCTTCAATCATCGTAGATGTTCTTGTCCAGTAAATTTTACCATTTATCGTTGAAGATTTATTAGACTTGACTTGTATCTAAGTAATTTTTTAGACTTAAGTTTTCTGGACTTTTTAAGATATTTCTGTCTATATACTGAAACCATATACCATTTTGTCCATAAAGTATAAACAAACATTCTTCACAAAGTAACTTACAGTGCCTGACATGTGATAGTAGTTGTAGCACATTCGGTGTCCTGCGTATTCTGTTGTGCATGTATCACGGGCATATCCCAAACTATTGTCCACCATCGTAGTAACTTCGTTGCCAGCAATTGTCATCAGTTTATGCCTGAAATAAATAAAGTATATTAGGCATTAAGTAATTCAGTTAGAAATCAAGTGATTTAAATGCCAAGTAGGTTAATTTAGTTTTAGCTTATGTTAGAATGGTTTAGTAACCAGAGTAACCAGAAATTGTGCTGAGAAAACTATAATGTAGATTTATGATACTGTAGTTAGTTGTTAACTTACGAGAATCGGAAAACTGTGTTTCTCTCGAAAGGAGCGTCAAGTCTCATGCTCAATCTTTGTCCCCGTTCCAATGAAACACTTCCACCAAGTGTCCATGATGTTTCAGCAGCAGATTCGGTGGCGATACCACTTCGGTGTACGTGTGCGTCGATTGTCATTGAGCCAGTCATGTAGATAACAGCTCTGAAATGACAAAGGAACAAATTTACGAAGAGCAAAACTTCAAGCCAAGGCTGCTTTCTTGTTGCAATAATACAAAGAACAGAAAGCAATCGAGCAGTGATAGGTTAGGTTAATTTCCGATTATATTCATGCAACTAATAGCAGGTTGCTTTTTGCCCACAGTCAGGTCTTATTTGTATATTTTTTGTGTGATTCCATTAAAAAACAAACCACATAGAATAGTAGCCAGGGTGAAGATCTAACACAAAATCATTGCAATTATCGTTGACATTATTAGCTACCACATTATGCAGATAAGTTTCGTATAATAAATAAAATTTCTTTCAATGAATATCCAAACAAACCTCGGCAAGATGGATCCCACTACTGACAGTTGGGGTGATTGGCCAAAGAGGCCGGTCATATCAAGCCTGCCGTTAGCATTAACGTCAATACTTGCGGAGCCATTGAAAGCAACAGTGAGTGGCAGACCAACACCAGTTGGTAGAACATGGGCACTGTTTACGATCAATGAATCATCGTGGTAGTGGTATTCACCGCCCTGATGGGAGAAACGGAAATGTTGTTTGTTGGAAGTGTTATTTCATATCAAAAGATTATGACCCAAACAGCTTATATTGATGATTGAACATTCAATTTGGTGGGGAGAATACTGTATAATAGACACAAACACAAAATTACCTCAGCCAGTTGCTGCATCAGTGGTAAGATGTTGACTGATCCACTCTCAGCAGTTAGTGGTGCACTGTCTCGGCTGTTTCTGTAGAACATTTCATTTCCAAACACTCGCAAGTACCAGTTTGCATTCGGCTTGTTCTCAGTGTTAAGCCCGGTTTTGTACTGTAAACAAAGAGGTGTAATCCGGTTTAAAAAGGATTTCTTTATTGTTAAAAGACTGTTTGGAAAAAATAAACTATTTTAAGATAAGTAAACCAATGGTTACTTAGAAACCTGTGTTAAACCACTTAAACTTAGACTGGTAATGTAAACAATTTGTTGTTGAATAAGCTGATTTAAGTACTAACTTGAGTCTGGAGTTCAACAAGTCTAGTGTCGTCCGTAGATCGAGAGGACCTTTCTTCATCTAAGACCTCCACCTCTTCATCTTCTGGTTCATCGTCGGGAGCCATGAATAAATCGCTGAGAGGATTGTTCTTGAGGAATCCTTTTGGTCCCATGAATGACTGGATCAAGGTCTCAACTCCTTCAACACGACCTCCAACCTGTGGAAAGTCATCATTGATCATTCATACAAAAGTTTATCAAAAAAGGTCATATAATTAATCCATCTCTGTATGTAGTGTATGCACCGCTGGTTTCAAAATACACTATAAAAATGTGTAAGTATATTAAATACAAACATGTAAGTTTGATAAGTAAACATAGTAAAATATGTATTAAACATCTAAAAATGCATTAAAAGGTGCAGATGTAATAGATTAAATATGACCTTGTATACAAACATGTTAGTTTGACAGGTACATTGGTGCACTGCTAATCAGTTGCATTGATTAATTATGCATTTTACAATAAGTACCTCAAACAGATTGACAGCCTGTCCGAAAACATCCACTGTAAAGTTAAGGTTCGCACTTCTTGGTACAAATGATTTTGTTGACCAAATCAAGCTGCTCTCAATAGTTGCTCCGGCATTCAGTTGCTCTGTGGGTGAAATTTATAAGATTCAGGTCTATGTAAGCCTATTATTTTTTTAACTTAACTGTGGGATGAAACAACAACATCAAAGTAAGGGCCAGATTACTGTGTGCTAAGAGTAAGTATGGTCGGGGGCTACTGCGGTGTGTTCATTATTTGGTGTTCTATCTATTTTTTACAATCCTTTTAAAACAAATCCTAATATTTACTTGTTAAATTTTTGATTTCATTTGCCACATTTTCACCTCAAATTTACTAGTTTAAAAAGCTCCCAGTGCAATAGGTAATATATCATTGATTAATCAAAACATACCAGAGAACAGGGATGTCTCATAGAAGCGAGAGTACTTTCTTGGGTCAAGGTCGTATTTCTTGGAAAATGCTGTTTCGTGAAGCAGAGCCTTTAAGTAGCCTTTCAATGGATCAGTCGATTCCAGCATTTTATGAAAGTGCGTCCACACAAAGCTTGCAACTGGAAAGTGATATTGGTTTTATTTTACACAGAATCACAGAAAAACATAAATAACATAAGTTTATGTATTTAACCACAATTTTATTGCAGAAGAACATGATTTATTGACGAGCTAAGATGGGTTTACAATGTCTTTTACCATATTTGCTTTATTTATTTATGTTTTTATATTTTTCAGTGCACTGTTTTGTAGGTTTATCTACAATGCAGTTTACAATCAATTACCTTGCCTAACTGGTTCAGTGTCAAGCATTGCATTGATCTGAGAGATGAAGGATGGTGTTGGGCACTGCATCATAGCAAGGAAGGATGAAATTCTCAGCTCAGCATCTAGTTCGTTGTTGAAAATGATACGAGAAATTGCCGACCTCTGGAAGGTAGAAATTATGGTTACGTTTACACCTCTTAACAGCCACTTTCTTTAGAAAACAGATGTTTAAATAACCCACATATAAATAGTTGGTTTACACACCTTGTTGGAGAAATATATGGGACACTTATTATTGGCTTAAAATATATAACCATGCTTTTATGTACTTTTTGCATATTTTAACCTAAGTTTCGGTTTAGTTTACCCTAAAAGTATTAGCTTTCCAAAAACACATAAAATTCAACTTACGTCTGAATTGCAAGGCAGTCTTCTGAAAGCTTCAACTGCTGAGATCCTGGTTTCCATGTCATTTTCCGGCTCCACAGCACATGCAGAGATGGTGTTGATTGCACTGAATCTTCCTGCATTACCCAGACTTCTCAACGCAAGGAGAATCTGCATGAAAATTACGTTGTATATTGCTATATCTAATATCTTCCTACAATAATCTCTAATTTGTAATGTCTTAGATACTTGCCAGCACTATTTTACAAAACCATATCTCATAAATGGACTACCATTACCAATCTTGGCTTTAGCAATTAACTGTATTAAGGTAGAATAAAAATGTTGTAAAATGTAACAACAAATTGATCAAACCTCTTTCTTGGATTCTGGGTTGGTTGTTCTGCAGTTGTAGCCAAGTTTGTCCTGGAAAAAGTCGACAGCAGTTGAGACGATGGGTTGCGTCAAACAGTTGGTCGATTCTGATGAACAGATCTTGTGGATTAAGGTTCCTGTGGTCAAGTATGCCTTCTCCTTCAATCTGCCATTTCTTGCCACAGCCTAAAGAAAATGGAGAATTAGATTGTGTACATATTCTGATATGCATGGTGTAGTGAAAAAGGATTTAAGGATCCCAGTAATGCTGCACACTTTTGTAACACCAAAATTGAAAAATATATGTAGTTTATTCCATAAAATAAAAGCACTATTTTGCAAAATTAATTGATATACATTAAAATCTATTTTGCTTACTATTTTGCAAAAGTAAGTGATAATCATTATAATTATCTAGTCAAATTCCAATGAAACCATAACTTACAGTGAGGCCTTCCAACATGGATTGAGTTGGTTGGGTGATCATGCTCATGCCAGTTAACCATCGTGCTGCTGTGTCATCATCAACTGCATCAGTACCGGCAGCAATAAGTCGTGTCTGGAATACAACACATCCCTCGCTACCACACCACTGCAGAGAATCCCGGAACATCTCCCTGTGAACACAAGAATTGGGTTATTTTTTATCCTGATGTTTTTGAGTCAGAGTATAATATTTTTTAGAATTTGCTACGGTGGAACTTTAGTTAAAGGCACAATGGACATGCTGGTGCATTGATTTTTAGGGTCAACACTATACTCACTTCAGAGCAGATTCCCATTGAGGGCATGCACCGTCCAAAGCACTGTAAGATTGCTGCAAAGCAGAAACATCCAACTTTCTTAGCAGGAAAACCATCTGAATAAAATCTTGAGCGACCTGAATTAAATGTTATTGTTAGAATTTTATTGTATTTTGAAATTTCAATTAAAAATGATGAGCAAACCTGTTTGTAATTCTCAAGTGACATAGTATGGCATACAGAGGTAAACAAAGTTTGAAGCTCAGAGATGTCTGAAGACAGCCCCCTTACTACTTTTTCATTGTCAAATGCCAGAGTTGTACGTCTAGCATCGGAGTTTCCAACTAAAATGAAAAGTATAAGTGTGATTGTTATAAGTAATATATTCTATTAACATAATATTAATTATATAATCACAATTATTGTAAATTCTTATAATTAAAACAGGAATGCCATGAGATGGATTAAAACTGTCTGAAATTGTCTAGGATGATTCTTACGTTGCTCTGCTCCATAAGTGCGGGATTTTCCAGAATATGTAAGGTGTTGGGTGATGGAGGTCCTTGCCCCACTCTCAGAGGTGCTGAACGGCCGGAATGTGTGTTGTTCACTGCACATGGTGGAATATAGCATGAGGCCTCTTACTTGCTGTGTGCATGTCTGTTGGCTGTAGATGAAGTTCTGCCTAGGCTGTAAATGGAAAGTATTTTTTAACAATACTTCAAATGATTATTGTACAGTGAATATGTTTATAAACATGAATAATTGTATTGAAATGCCTGAGGTTATCGAAAAGGAAAATGACTACAAATTGGGAATTTTTTGTTTAAAACTAAAACAACTTACAGAATCACTTGGGTAAGGGGTGAAGTGGGAGAACAGCAGATGTTGGTCTCTGCCTGCACATGTGTTGTAGTCCTTCTGCTTGGTGAAAACTTTGGTGTTCCCTGAAGTTTCTACATCCACAAATGACTGGCAATCTCCAGTAACATCAACCTGGATAAGAATTAAATTGGGTTTCGTGGGGGGTTTCTTTTTATTTAAAAAGGATAATACTGCTTTGCTTTAAGTAAAACGAGTAAGTTTTTTCCTTAAAAACACAATATTGCTTAGCTTCAGGTAAAAATATATACAAGTACTGTACATATAATAAACAGACAACTTTAAAAATTTGTGTTATCTGTGGTGAATGCTGTACAGCAGCATTTAGATATTTCTTTGCTCTTACCTCTCTAACATTACCAGCCTCCTCCACGGTGGAAACTTGGAAGGCGGACAGCATGCCACGTTTGATGTTCAGCACCCATGCAGGGTCGTTATTGGAGGCACAGATTTCCGGTATCTTTCCGTCTTGCAGATTGAAGTGAAGAGGGTTGCTTAACAAGCTCCTCTCCCATTCTGCTACTCCTGGCGTGTCGATTGATGCCTGAGTTACCTAAATGTATTGGATGGCAAATACATTAGCAAAGTAATTCATATTGTTGTTTTTTTCACCAGGCATAATTAATACAAACAGAAATAAAAAGCTTTTGGTAAAAAATTAAAAATAGAAACAAAGATTATATTTAATGACATTAAGATGCATTATTAATAACTCATACTGGAATATTGCAATTTTATCATGTTGTAGCCTGTATCTTGACTAAGAAGTTTGTTGGGTACATGTTTCCAAAACTACTTTTTACCTTTATGGCTGCACTCCCGATTTTAATTAATTACTTTTAAGTGTAAGCCCACATTTGTTTAGTCTCTTATGAGTGGCAAATTGCAGTTCCAAAACCCAAAATTATTCAGCAGGGCTTTCCCAAGTTTTGTTTGAACCCAAAAAAATTGTTTAGTCCAGTTTGTGGTTAGCCAAAATATTTGTTAATAACTTGTGTGATATTTTACCATTCATTTTATGAACATGTAAAATAATGGTAACTAACCCTCAGAACAAGTTCACATGGCGTCAATACGTCAACCAATAATGATGCTTGTATCTGTACGGTAGATCGTTGGCCTTCAGTAGATTCCTCATAAAAACTACTGGTAACAACAGCGTTGTAGGTGTATTGGTATGTATAGCCAACGCTGTATGCGAAGTTAAGAGGGTCTGTAAAAAAGTGATGTCAAATGTGTGCGGTTTTGGATCAAAATATTTTTGTTTAAAATTGGGTCATACCTTCGCATGTTGTTGCGCACTGAAGCGAATTGTCCAGAGATCCTGTAATATAAGTTATAAGTGGTGAAAGGAGTGGCCTGTAATAACATGGACTTTCACCCGTTTAAATAAAACAATGTTTTTGACTATTTAAAAGACCGTTAGCGGACCAAAATAAAATGAACTCGCTTAAAAGGTCGCGAGAACCGCTTTGTGGGTCAGCCACAAGAGTCGCTGCAAATCTCTGCACGGTTTGAAGAAGAAAAAACAACAGCTGCAATTTTCGTTACCGGACTCGGGCAAAGTCCAATTCAGTGGCGGAAAAGAATGTTTGTGGATGTTTTATTCCAAACCGCGAAAATGTTAGCGATAGTGGGCTTACGTGGAAGAAAACACAGGGGTATTGAATTTGTTCCGAATTATACACATCACTGCGTTGCGCACTTCTTCGGAAGGCCACACGCTGAGCGAACGAGTTTTAACAAAAGAGAGGAGGAGAGTAAAGTGGGAGGTTTGGTTCGAAGCAGTCAAAATCGCTGAAACGGCAATTTATATGAAGCTTCTGAACGAAGGTCGCGACAAGTGTGCGCCACTGATACGAGTTTAATTGATTTACAACTGCCATAACCCGGCGGTTTAAGGATGGCGCAATAGAAGTTAATGTACAAACGATCACAAACTTTGTTTTCACTTCGCAGTTATAAAACACTAAAAACATTTAAACTGAACCCCCAGGCGATATTTATATTAAAATTTACTGCAACAATGAAAAGAAATGATTAACATTATAATTTTGAAAACATAATATCGGCACATTTATTTTCGCCCTTGCTGAGATCCCCACGGTGATAAGTCATTTAAAAGGCGAATGTTTTCCACACACTCTCTCTCCCCGATAACATAATTATCTGCTTCAGGCAGACGACTCGTCACGCCTGAGTTAAGTCAGCTGAGAGGTCGAAAACAAAGAAATCAACGTGCTTTGCCGCACTTCGCCGTGGGACTTGACTTTGCGTAAACGAGGTACGAAACAAAGCCGGAGTTTTAAGATAAAACTGATCCGCTGACCGATGTCGTAAACAAGAGGTTGGTTTACAGGTATAACACTACAGAAAAACACCGGTTGACCTAATTTTTGATATCTGAAGGAGAGCGAGTTCCCCAAAACAAGAGTTCAAACGAGGGCAAGTAGGCCGACTAAATTGTTGACAGCAAGTTTTATCATTTGGCATAGACTTAGATTATTACACTATCTGGATGTTGCTTTATAAAACGCAGGATGCAAAAAAAAATCGCACAATATTCAACTTGCAAACAATACAAGACTTTTCTCAACCCATTTAAAGAATGATTGCCGATCAATACAAATCATTTCCTGATTCGACTTTCGCGACAATAACGCAAGAAATTGACCTTCTTTAAATTGCGTGGTTCGATACTGATTTAAGTAATGGCATGCAAAATTGCCAAAAGTTGCGTGCAAAACAAGTTTAACCCACTAATAAGTTGCCTTAAATTGCGTTGGCGGACTTAAGCGTGATCAAAACACATTTTAGTAAATTCGCAAGCGCAAATGGAATTCGCCGAAAACCAATTCCGATATTAAACTGTAGTATAAAACCTAAACACTTAAATATTTATTAACACTCAATTTTCATCACCAAGTATCATCATTATTAAAGCATGCATTAATAAACAAATGCAGTTGTGTAGATTGCTGTGTCAGCTGGGCTTTAAAACCTGTGCAACGCAACGTCATTGCCTGATCGCAAACAAGCTTATCGGGAAAAACAAGACGCAATGGCAGGTTACACGCAATGCTAACCGCTTTTCGAGCAAAACTAAAATGAATATTACTATATGGAGGTATAAGAACGCAAAAATATAAGCGAAAGTCCCGGATATTATCTAAAATATCGATATTTACACAAAATTAACCACACTAAGACGCACAACGAAATTATTAGCTTATAACCGATACTATAGTGTACCACTTATACAAGAATGATATAAGAACACAAATATTGTTTAAGACGATATATGTTATCGTTCTGCAATGGTTTAAGCTGCGGCAATTCTTTGTGAATTAGCAGTAGACTCGCTACGAAATACGTTAACATGCACTTAATTGAACTTTAATTTAATTTCGTACTTACGTGATTCTGTATCTGAGACAATCGTCAGTAATAACAAACTCAAGATGAATGCGTGTAGCTCCATCTTATTGGGTTCACTTTTCGCTGGTCCGATTTGCGGAACGATTCGCTCGCTTTTATAACAACCACGAATTTCGGACAAAGAAAATAAAGACGAGAGAAAGGAGTCGGTTTTCGATAGGGGGCGCTAAACAAAATCCTCGGTTGTGCAATCTGTTTTGCCCTGGATTGGATTAAAGTCCACATATGAGGAACATGGTGAAATATCTTTCTCACCACCTATAGCATTGCTTGCATTTCGACTACATCATTATTTGTGTGCATTATGCAATCTGTCAGTATTTGTTTCATATATAGTGTGCTTAACAAGGTTACACAAGAAATGTGGTAATCAGCGATAACAATAAGCGATGTTTGCGCAATACACACCATGCAATGTGTTTGTTTGTACCGGTGCAATTTAATGATCTAAATTTTTTATCAAATTGAAATCCCGGACAAACAAAACTACTATCTCAAGTTGACCTACATATTCACGTTGAGCCTTGAGAAAAATAAGAGAAAAACGTCACAGAAAGTCGACCGGTCCAAAGTCCGCTGGGTTTCAATATTAGTCGAGCGCATCTCCTATTTATGTGACGTGGAGCAAACTGCTGCAAATCGGATTCGGCAAGTGCCGACCTTAAAATAGAGCAAAACTTTGGACCGTAAACGTTTTCACCTTTGTCTTATTTACATACACTTCAACGCATATACACATAACATCGCCAAAGTTCTGATTTCACTACCGCATTCGCGCTTGGGCCCTTTATTGAGGTGATGTTTTTTGTTATATCAGAATTCATTTTTATAGGTGTTGTGTAGATGCGTAGTATTCACATTTAAAAATGCCCACAGCAACTGTTGGTGACTTGTAATAATGATTCGTTTTCTAAACACCAACTGGTCATTCAAACCCTCGGGCATTGTTGTGGTGTAATATTATAATTGCAACTTCTGAGTTCTGTCATGTAACTAATATGTCGACGAGATGCAAATATTACAATTGGACCCTGGATCAAAGATCACGACCAAGTGATTCGTAAAAGCAGTAAAAACGTCTTACTGTGTACGCCTCAAACACTGTAAATCGATGGCGTGAATCGTTATTGAAATTGTGACGTTTTCATTCTTTTCTTATTCCTTTCAGATCGTTAACCTGTCTATAAAATTTTAAACGGTCGTAGCCCGGCACATTTGAACAAACACACTGTTTTTAATATTATGTCAATCAAATGTTTTCAATTCGGTGGACACATGATCGGTCAGTATATGACACGCCTGCAAGGAAATGAGTTCGCTCTGTTGTTCTACTTATGTTTTGCATCAGGTTTTAACCTGTGCTACCAAAAAGCGAATCACGGCGGAAAAATATTTTGTAAGGCTTGTTTTTCACAAAAAGCTCAACAAAGGGCCAAAACAAATCATTTTTACAGCAGAATGGGGATTTCACGTCAGAAACTACATATCCTGTATATCTCCACATAAACGCGTACGCCAATATATTTGTGTATCCATACGTTGCTCAACAAAAGCCATAAAAGAATATTAAATAAATGACATTATTATGGGGCACAGGTTAGAAAGTGAAAATTTGATACCAAAGCTTATTATAGACGTTTTATTACATGGAGGTTTGCTGTAGCCCTAAACTCTAAAGGATGTTTCGAGAATCATTTGTAACTTTGACAGAGTTCGAAAATCTTTCTGTTTGTCAATAAACACAGTCCAGGCTTGCCTAATGTATTTGCACGGTACTTGAACAGAACTGTTGGACTTATCGGTGATGCCTGGATAAACATTGAGACGCTGCTTATCCGACCAACATTGCTGATTCCACCGCAATTTAACTTGCGTCAAATACGCCCACATGACCACATAACCACGTGACCAACATTTCAAACAGAAGCGGACAACTTTGATTTGCGTCCTGCGAAAAGCTTGCGCCATAGTTAAGCACAAAAGTGAAATTTGCCTTTTTTCGCCTATAACGTTCGTCAAGCAGTTAATATAGATAATGAGGTGCCACGTTTTTTTAATAATTAACAGTAAATATGATGAAAATTCTAAAATGAACACTTGAGTATCTAAATGATATGGATGGTAACACAATGACATTCTATAGCGCTGGTCCTCGGTAATGATATTGTCTCTGTTGTCGCTGTTTTTGACGATTTTGCATTGAATTTTTCCATTGATTTTTTTGCGCTTGACGGGCCCTTTGCTGCTGAACCTGTTGTCGCTGTCTGTACTGTTGAAATGCATTTGGACGTTGTGAACGCTGTTGATGGTACGGTTGAAAATTCTTGGGCCTTATTGGAGCGCTTTTATGCTGCTGCAGAACAGGAATCGTCAGCCAGTTTCCGCTGTTTTCCGGTGCCAAGTTCGCTGGATTGCTTCGTGGTAGAATAGTAGCAATGTAAAGGACTTTTTGGTCGCTTTTGATGAACGAAACCGACATCTTATCCTTTCTAACGTCACAATAGATAAACGCGCCTTCAGAGTGATCAAGGTGGTTCGTCCAAAAGTAACGAGTGTTAGAATAGATACCATCTAAGTGTTCAGGGCGGTCGTCGTCGGCGCTGGCTGCACCAGCGACAAAGTAATGGACGCCTCCGTTGTTTGATGATTTTACATGCTGAAATGTTTGAAATTTGGTATTTTCATCTTTTTGTAATGTTAATAATAATCTTTAAATTTCCCGAAGTAACACAATCCCAAGTGAGCCAAATAGACCTAGAACTAAAACATAAAATATTACATTTACCTGCACACTGTGGTCGTGGCCAGAGAAATAGGCCGAGGCGCGAAACTTATCAAGCATCGGTTGCAAGCGCTTAACCAGGCAATCTGTCGAGCCATGCCTTCCACCAGAATATACCGGGTAGTGGCCACCCACTACCAAGTACTCGGCGCTGATAAAATATTGTTCGGTTAGGAGAACTAAAGGAAAGTATTTCGAATATATTTCTGTGTACACTATTCCGGGTAATAACAATTTGAAGTTAATTTTTGCAATGGAAATATGTTTTAATTGGACATTGTAGGTGATGTATTAAATGTTTGTAAACCGTTTAGTTTACCCTGAATTCTTTAAAGCGTGCTCTAACCACGCCCATTGCTTTTCAGCTGCAGTTATATTCGTGGGTCCTGTCGGCTGACCCTTCCCATTCGGTGGAGGCATACCGCACAGTTCCACTGTATCGATCATTATGTAATCGACCGAAACATTACGAAAGGTCGGAAGATTCGCTGACATCTTATAATACTTGCTTTCAAATGCCCAGCGCCTGAAAAAGCGTGCATTCATTAAAAAAGAACAATAACCATAAGGAAGTAGTAACTGCTGACGGCACCTTTTGTATAGATACAGACATCGGTCAAACAGCGCGCACAACAAACTAACAGTATAAATAAAACACC
>CH002567.1:2778942-2837481 GCA_000149265.1 Ciona savignyi | reverse complement strand
GAGGTTAAAATAAGAATTTAATATACCTCAAAACGACGATCATTCACGTCTTTCACTCCTTTATCACAGAAGTTGTCTCCTAGCGACAGCACAAAAGAGCAATCGTACCGAGTTGAAAAGTCAGCCATTGCCCTTCCTACGTTCATTTGCGCGTGCGTGGTATAAGGTGGCTCAGGTTTACCACCCCAGTCGCTGACTATTAGAAACCGTAGTCCGAGTTCGTTCCCACTTTCATCATATACTGAAAAGGAACGACAGATTAACATAAACTAAGGTCAATATACACACTATGAGACATTATGTGCTTGTTTTAATTTGATGTTTGTTGTGCATAATCTAAAATTGCCCTATCTCCCGTGATAATTAAAAATTCAGGGATCTTTATTTAGTGATTTACAATCACTATTTTGCATCTACCTGGCCTGTTCAACGGAGATGTCTGGTTTAGTTCGGACTTTACTTGAACCAAAGCTTCTTCTTCAAGCTGTATCAAGTTTTCCACAACTCGATCAGGATCTAAAGGATTCGGGCCGGCCTCGCCTATCGCCAATTTCTCCAACTCTTCGTTGTTGTATGGGTATATGAACCCAAATGAATCGAAAAGATCGGGGCCTTCATAATCCACGCCTGTCGAGCGAACTTTCCCAGGCCTGCCCTCATGTATAAACGAATAACACAAGAATGCACAAAACGCTAAACCAATCCCACACGCGACAACCGTCTTATGTTTCAAGACCGTTCCTCTAAGTAACCCATATCCGAAAACAACGCGACCCATGTCCCTAGATAAAAATTGCAAGCAATAAAAATTAAAAGTTGGAAACAATCGATCAGAAATATTGCCCATGCTATGATGGCGGTACTCACTGACACTTAAAACTTCAACTGCAGAGTGTCTAGTATCGATTTTAACAAAGGATTAAACTCGACATAAAAACATAAGCATAAAACTTTCAGCTTTTTCAGGGATGTATAGTGGAATTAAAAAGGGACGACCTAAATGATGTTTCGTTTCTGTAACTTAGGTTAAAATAATAAAAACACACGAACTTTGTCAACCCTATTGGTGTTGGTACGTGATATTTTGACGATTTACCGATAAGTTGTTCTGGTATAATTTGCTTTCCATTTCTAAGGAATGCAATTGGTACGGTCTATTTACCTATCTTTCGATACCTAACCAACAAACAGGCTCTGTTATTTTGAACTAGCCGTTTAGTTTTAATTGGTTCGGTCTTGAAGATTCTTTTCATTTGCCCAAGTGCACTTATTGGGGCCTGGCTACTCGACAGTGGACTTGAGATAAATGACAAGTAAAAACATCATACTGGCCGGCTGATACAGTGCCCTCTAGACGTGGGTATGCAGGTACCCACTTAAACTTTACCAAAATTCCTTTTATTCTCTATTTTCCGATTGAAGACGTGCAATCCAACATATCAGAAGCACGACTTATCTCTTAATATGTTACTATAAATATTTCGGGCACATTGGTTTGCATCGACACATGTACATTTGTCACTTGGATGAAAGAGCGGAATCGAACCTGAACAATAAACATTCAGTGATTAAAACGCACATAACCGATTTCAATAAATATGACCTTTTTAGATGTGTGTGATAAAGAGCTAGTAAATGACACTAAGTGATATGTATAAACATATATATATATATATATATATATATATATTTATGACGCTTATTGATACATATGACCATACCGTTAACAACACATGGTGCTATATTTTTTGTCTAAACTTAGTGCGGTGCCTATCATAAATTCGAAACTCAACCCAGTGAAAATAAAAAAAAGGTGTATCATTTGAGCCACTGCAAATAGTATATAAACTTTTACTTTTTTGTAAACATTACGTTTTGCAAAAAAACACGTTAACTTATATAAGAATTATATTTGTATTACTTGGTTTTGTGCTGTTGTAGAAACTGTGCCATTTGATTAATTTTTTAATTGTATAAAGCTATCCATTCCCAAATGAATAAAAAAAGGATGCTGGACTATTCATGTTTATCTCCGTGAATGGGGAAACTCAAGAGGCATTAACAGTTAACACACACCTTGCGTCCATTTTTGGGTTACTGGAGCTAATGCAGTGTGTTGTGGATGGTTGAGACGTTCCTTCGAATCGGTAGAACCCGTTAATCCCCTGATTACAAGCAATGTCCGCTAAGTGATTTGCCCAAGGACACAACCGACTAACTAGCGACCAGTTTCCAATCTGCAACCCTTTGGCTTAAAGGCGACGCACTAACCAATCAAGCTAATCGGTCGGACTACTGCGTCAAAATTTATTTCGGCTTGACCTATAGCCTATAATTATGAATATCATAAAACATATTAAACTAACCATGAACAAAGTAATATCTGTTAAATATTTCCGTTAAGAACAGCATTTCATAAACTTGTTTTTAAAATTAAAACGCTGTAACAAGATGGCAAAAAAATGCAACAAGGTAGAATAGGATTGGGATATTCATGTTTATCCCGTGAGTGGGAAAACCAAGGAGGTTAACAAACGGGCAATCGTCAGATCACCTAGCGCCCATCGTCGGGTTACCGAAGCTATTGCAGTGTGTTGTGTATGATTCACGCGTTCCGTCAATTTAGTAGAACCCATTGAATTGAACATGAAACCCTTCGACTGAAAGGCGATGCACTAAACCACTAGACTAAATCTGTCGGACAACAAATATTGTTAAAAATAGAATAAGCGTCCAGATCACTCGCTGAGATGATTCAAACGAACCCTGGAATTATTCGAGTTTTGTTTTAGCAAAGAAAAGCTGGCGCCTGGCGGACAGTTACTTGTTTTTTAGATTCTTATGTTTCTTTGTTGGGACAAGAAGTCTGACGATTGTCGATGAGATAAAAAAAAATAAAACTTGTATATATTTACCATTTTTACGACTTATCGTTATGACTTATTTTCCTGCTCCTATATCATGATTTGTTTTATTCGATGTTTTTGTAATTTGAACGAAAATAAAGAAATTAAAAAAAAGTAAACAAGACCGGCATCGCCACCTCAGTAACCTGTTAACAACTGCGTATTAGCATCTAGATATTTTATCCACTAACGGAAGCTCCTTAATTTTATCCACTGAAAGCGCTGTTGGGTTGTCATTTACCTGAAAGAGTTGTGTTTTGTCAGCAATATTGTTGTCTGTGTTCGCGTTATTATGCGCGACGTTGTTGCTTGAATTGCGTTGGTGGCTGCAGTTTGCATAGACGTTGCTGCATTATTGTTGTCTAGACACAGCTGTAGAAATAAATAGTTTGTGATGATCGCACTTGGTTTTACCAACAGATACGTTTGATTTGATTTTAAACACCTTTTATTTGAATAATTGGCTACTTTGTTTAAAGTGTAAGCTCAACTACTGTAAAAACATTATTTTAAAAAAAAATATTATTTGTGTTGCCAGGTGACTTATAAATCAAGTTTGAATGTTGCTGGTTGGATTGGCTCATAATTTTACTTTGTGGCTGTAATTTTACACAGGAATATTAATAATTTATGTATAGTTAAATCAAGAATACAAATAAAGATGCATGAGGGGAATGAACAGGTTTGTGCAACTGCTAATACATTTTGCATAAATAACGGGATTATACTTGCCATAATATATCGTAGTGTGGGGGGGTTAATAAATATGGATTTTTTTCATCCCAGGGGATGAATGATTACCGGTGTCTAGATCCTTATAATAATTATAGGAATTGTACGAATGCTATGAGGTGAATCGACTGTCAACCAATGTATTGCTATCTAACTTTTAAATTTTGTATCACGCTGTCATCAACAATACCACCTTGTTTGCTGTAATTAAAACTTAAAATTTTATTATTAAAATCTTGGAAATTGTCTTAAAAAATAAAATAATCAAAAATACATAACTGAACAAAATGTAAGTCACGCCACGCCAGCATGATTTCTTAGTTTTTCTCCCCAATTCCTGAAAAAAAAGTAGTCTATGGTGTGAGCGCAATAAATCTGGCTCATACTGGTACCATACTAACTGTTCACATGGGTTACTTCCAACCATGTGTTATGTTACACTGACCCTCCAATTGCATTATGAACCTTTTATGTTGTTATTGCTTCTGTATAAACTTTAACACTAATTGACATTTTAAATTTCAGGATGGGATTTCAAAAAAGAAAAGCGTTAAATACGAAGACATGCAGCTATGTAAACCGGGTAAAATGAAGAAACACAGCAAGGCCAAGGCGCATGAGATGCACAAGAAAATAAACAAGTGCAAAGAGAATCAGGACACTCGTCTGGATCTTAGTAAACTCGATTTAACATCGCTGTCAACGAGTATCAAAAGCATGACTCAGCTGAGTGAAATTTTTCTCTACCAGAATAAGTTGTCAAAAGTTCCAGATGAGATTGGACAACTCGTTAACCTAACGATGTTGGCATTAAACGAAAATCACCTCACTACATTGCCAGCATCCCTGCAAAACCTGACTCAGTTAAAAATGCTTGATTTAAGGTAAAACTCTATTTTATTCCAAATTGCCGATTATATGACTTTATATTATTCCCGATTAGGAATAATAGTGCTCCAAAGGTTAAACTGGTGTATCTATACCGTAATGCTCTTCTAATTAATGAAACGGTTTGGAAAGAAAAAATGTGAAGTATATTAATTTTTGCCATAGCTAGTCCATAAAGGTCGATTAAACTGTAGTTAGGCCTATAGGAGGTGCACCATTGAATTGGTTTATTCATAATTAAGATATCTTGTTTTGTTTTTAATTTTTAATATACTTACAAACCAATAGTTAAGAGATTTATTTTTACTGAAAATCTTGTATTTTTTTTTTAAATATGGAATTTGGTCAACCACAATAAATTTAATTTTGTCAGGCACAATAAACTTCGAGAAATCCCCCCTGTGGTATACCAGCTGCAGTCTCTGCGTAAATTATATTTGCGTTTCAATAAAATCACCACCATTGATCCAGCGATCGAAAATCTATCGAATTTAACTCAGCTCATTATCCGTGAAAATAAAGTTAGAGAAATCCCATCAGAAATTGGTAAGGACTGTTTTAAAGTCTTTATTATCGTAGTCAATTTATTTTATATATTAATTTATTTTTTACAGTTTCGCATTAAGGTAATTTATAAAAAAAATGAATTCTGTTAAGCATTTTTAGGAGAATAATTGAACTAAAAGTAGTGGTTTCGCTCAGTTAAAATCAGTTTTGCCACCTCCAATTTATTGCTGTTGTATCACTATGACTTGTGACCAAAAAACCTGCAATATGGCATAACTACTAATAACTTTCAGTGTTGTGTAGGCCTATTGTTCTATAACTACCGGTATGCTCTTATAGCCTATATTTTTACTAACTTTAACTGAAGTTAAGAGTTGTAATATTCTGTGTCTATTTTAGGTAACTTGTTTCTATAAAGCATTGTGTTAATTGTTTTTATGACGGCTATAATTATAATTTATAATACAATTTTTATCCAGGCAAATTAACCCAACTCGTAACAATTGATGTCTCTTATAATGAACTGAAAGAAATCCCAGAAGAGATTGGGAATTGTCGTCTTGTTACCTTCCTTGACTTGCAGTACAATCGTCTCACACAATTGCCGGAGTCAGTCGGTAGGTCTACATATCTATTTTAACATTGTTCAGAGTTATATCATTTTAAAGTCCATATATACAATATAATAGGCTTTTATATATTAAGAGTTTTACCTATTACCAGTATAAAAATTAATGTCATTAATTTCACATACATCGGTTCAATAACTATTACTAATTTATTTTGACTATGGCGATATAAGACCAAATGGTACTTTACATTGAATAAGGTTCAAAATTGTTTAGTATGACTTGTAAAGTTCTAGGAATAGATTGTGATATATTATTTCATTAAAGGGAGTGTACAAGCAAGTTAATCTTACCACAGGTCTACCTTTTGTCTGTGTTTTCTCATTGCTTCTTAGTTACCATATTTTGTTTTTTTTTGGAATTTTTATTACACTTACTTTACCATATTCTATAAATATAGAAGAATCAAAATGTACGACACTGGTAATCTTAGTCTATTGTTATAATTTCATTTGTATGCAAATCATGCCTTTAGTTTCGCTCCTTCTAATTTCATGGGGCTTTCCGACTTCTCTACAGTGTATAGACCTAGCTAGTTATATAAATATATAACTAAGTGATGCTTTGAAAATACGGTAAACTAAGTAGGTACGTTACTGAAACAAATATAGTCCTATAAATATTAAATGATTTAAGTGTTGGTAATTGTGACCTGAAATTCTACATTTTGCCATATTTTCTACAGGCAATCTTGTGAAACTGAATCGTTTGGGTTTAAAATACAACCACCTTCTTGGTTTACCACGATCCCTTCAAAACTGTGTTTTATTAGATGACCTCAACCTTGAGAACAATGATATTGAATCTCTTCCCGACGTAAGTGGGATTTTATTGTGGTCATTTCTTTTAACAAAAGTGCCATAAGGACTGGTATTATAGAAATGCCAGAAATTTGTATTGAATTTAGAATTGTGTGTTCATGATAGTGATTATGGAACAAATAAGACTTCGGGGTCATCATAATGTATTTGTGCAAATGAAGGAAGATTGTATACTTGTTAATGACTATCCATCTTAGTTAAACAGTACCAGATACTTTTGTTAAACCTTATGTAAAAAATTGTTTCCTCTTTTCTAGGGTTTCCTAAGCAGTTTAACCAATTTGACAAGTTTAACCTTGGCACGGAATAAATTTTTATCTTACCCTGTTGGTGGCCCTTCTCAGTTTACCTCACTGGTTACCTTAAACATGGAGCACAATCAGGTTTGTGAACACATTTGTACACCATTTTTTCTTTTAAGTATAATAAATTGCTGTCATTCATTTTTATATTCATCAGTTTTTTATATTATAAAAATGTTGGAAACCGATCTTGATTTAGTGAAATGCTTATCCCTACACATTTTGCTGGTATATATTATAAAGTAATGCTACTAACTACGTATGTAGGGGCAAAAGTTAGGTGAGTAATACTCACATGTTGGTTAGCATGAGTAATCCTCGCCACAGGTTTTTTAATTGTGCCATAACAACGGACAATAACAAGTGTTGAAAGGATAAGTCATTGGTGGATGGTGCAATTTGTTGTTTGCAACATAATTCCCCTTATGTGATAACATTATTAAAATAATTTGGGACATAGATGATTTTTGTTAGTTATATACATTGAAAGTTTAACTGTTAAATTTTTGTTTATGGCAATAAATTTTTTTAAATTAGAAAATCAGCATGTTTTCTTTACCGAGATGTTAAAAAACTTAATTCTACTATCAAATTTCCAAACGAAAAAGCATACTCTTGGGTGTATGAATATATTTTGTAAAACTATCTATGTTTATACCATAGCTCAACTGTGTCGTCACTTATGCTCTGGAAATTAATCAAACTGAAGTTAATTATACCTATTTTGGTTGGTTTATATGACCTGTATTTTGTAAGCGATTTATGCTGTGTGTGATTGATTGTATCTGATTGTAATAATGCCAAAGTCTTGTGCTTTGGTTATTACACTGTATACATACCAGAGACCTACTTGACATTTATATTGGCATTTCTTTGCGGTATTTTTCTGTCAAATTGTTCCACTGTGTGCTAAGTACACTTTACCACACAACTCATTAAACTTTAATGTTCTACCTGACTGTTGCTTTGCCTCCTGCACTCTGCACATAATTAAGGCAATTTTATTGAAAATGTCCCTGAAACCAGTTATTGGGACCAGGGTTTGGGCTAATAAATTTTTTTTGTTTGTCTTGATCAATAAAAATTTGTCGTTTCTTTTTTGCCGCGGTATTCACATGAACTTACAGCACATAGCTAGACAGCAACTAAGATTTGGCAGTACACATAGCCTTGTACATCACTTTTTACTAATGAATAAAATATACAGTGTAAGGTATATCTTGAACATATTTTAAAGTGCATATAGACATTTGAGTGTTTGTAGTGCGGTTTTTTTTACATACATCTGGAATTTCGGGCTTCGAACGTACACAAACATTTTCCATCTTGCACACTTAACATTTATTTAACAAGTTTAATATCGATTTACAATTTCCTGAATTCTGGTTGTCGATATAATAGTTTTTCCTTGAAAAAGGTACCTATTATATCTTAAGTTGCTGAAGGCTAAAATTTCAAGTAAATGTGCACCGTTTAATTGTTACCTGTCAGAATGACAACGTGTTAATTTACAAGTGAACTTGGGCGTGTCCAAATTTAAAAACAGGTTAAAGTTTCGATTGTTACACAGAAGTGTCTCTATTTTTAGGCATTATCTCACATGTTGACGTGTAATTTTAAACGGGAGGTGTGTCTTTGAATTTTTCTTTATTATAATTTATTCAGTCACTAATTAGCACATTTCGCTGCTGGGAGCTCTTTTTTTGTTTAAGCTGTGAAAATAAGCACTGTGGTTGAAACATCAGTAATCTTGTATTCTACTTTGCAGTGGTAAAAGTTTCTTAAATGTAGAAGTGTACATCTTATATCATTTAGACCCTAAGAAAACTATTTTTCAAGTATATATTTTAAAAGTGACAAACTGGGCATATAATGATACAAATTTATATTCTTTTTTATAATGTCCCACACAGGTTGACAGGATTCCTTTCGAAATATTTTCCCGAGCGACCCATCTGTCTACGCTAAACATGCGAAGCAACCAGCTCACATCACTACCTCTGGATGCCGGCTCCTGGACAAGCATGGTGGAACTCTGCCTCAATTCAAACCAGCTCACAAGGTTGCCTGATGATATTGGGAAACTCCAATCTTTGCAGGTAAAGGAACTGTTTATGGTCAATTGTCAGTGATGCAAAACTGCATTATTTTATTTTGTTAAGATTCCTAAAATTTGTAAATGTTGTCCCTGTAATTTGTGATTGTGGTCATTTTTAATTTAAAAATCAACAATCTCTACAGTATTCAGTTTAAATCATAATATTTTAGTGCATACTATGAATTGAAACTAATTTTAAAGCAGCATGAAATCCTGTTCTGTAATTATGCCATTAGGAGATTACAAAGCTCTTATTGTTCTCAGTATTGCACATGATTGGCGTGTGCCTTTGTTTTGTTTTCTGCATTTCTAGAATGCCATTCTTAGCCTCGTATATAGAGCATTCAAATATAGTTGCTAAAAGCCAATAATTCACCATTTTTGTTAGATTATTAATTGTTGGCGGTATATGTACATCAATAAAACATTTTTTATTTCTTATGAAGTAATTAATATATTTCTCACTCTTCAATAAAAAAATTAGTATTTGTTCCAAAGAAATATAATCTTTCTCTGCCTATATAGCTTGATGTATGTTATCAAAACATTGGTGCGTGAGCATTACGGCTGTTCTTATATTTCCTGGTAAATGTAACATTTGCAAGTGTTGTTGTGATTATTTACGGTTTTCAATTTATGTTAACAAATAAATAGTAGGTACCAAAAAGGTTCCTTTTGTAAGAACATTTAAGCAAAAATGATCTCATATTTTTTTAAATTTATAATGTGCAAGCTATAAAGCAACAACATGAAAAACCTTTTCTGCAAGACTCCGAATTGGTGGAGCTAAGCCAATTGCCTGAATAATTGTTTTTGACATGGTAAAAATCAATCCCTCTTGCATTTTTTATGTTGTGTTCCCATATATATTGAGACAGAGTTGAAAAATAATAAAATTTGGAAATTAGGTTACAATTTTCTTCACATTTTGTAGTATTCTCTTAATTTATTTTTAAGTTTATATAATGCTGTTTGATATAGCCTATAAACTTTTAGGGTGATTACATAGGAACATAATTGCAGTAGATAAACAATGAAAAAAAGCGGTTTTGCTAATACAAACCATATGCACGAGAAGTTTAACAGATACTATAATTAGTTTTAATCGATGATGCATGAATTATATAGAAACAATGGGTTGCAGGTATAATTATCAAGTCTACCAATTATGTGTTTTTAGTTGTTAGTATGGATTTCAATTTTCATCACATTTTTACAAAGATAGATTTGGCCAAAAAATTTTAAATTGGGTCAGTTTTACAGAAAAAAACTGTAAGCAATTATCTCGGTATGTTTTAAAAATAAAACTGACTTTGTAATAGAAAGATGTTAAACGATATGTTTATATGGTTCTATTAAATAATTTATGTGATGAGTTTTTTACCTGAATGACTGCTGTGGTAAAACAATCAAACACTCGTAAAATATTAAAGGGGCTTTCTTTGTGTTTTGTTTTCGTAGTTACATGCAGCTGGTGATAAAAAATAAAATTGTGAGTGAAACAAAGGAAAAATATATATTCCTGTACAATTTATCTAGCCAAGTCAACTTTTTAAGATATATGCATGTACCTTCAAAAATTTCAAACACAGCAAAATTTAATTTTTTATGTCCTTATCTGTTTTAATACATAGGTCCTTATGGTCAGTAACAATCTTTTGAGGAAAATACCATCCACAATTGGCCAACTTGTCAACCTACAATGCCTGGATCTTGAAGAGAACAACCTGGAATCTCTACCGTCTGAAATCGAACACCTCACCCAGGTATGTTTTGATCAATATAAATTGTATTGAAATTTGTAGCAACAGCTTTGATGGCGAAATATCTTTTTGATTATATATACAATTCCCCTTTGTTTACTATTAATTTTTTCAGTTACGGAAGTTGAAACTTCAAGGCAACAAGTTGACTGTGCTTCCTAGAGGTCTTGGCCACCTTGCCAACCTGACAGTTCTTGCCGTAGGCGAAAACCAAATGAGAGATCTGCCTAATGAAATAGGTCAGAATCTGTTTTATCTGTCAGGGAAATTCGCAATGGTGATTTGTCATTGATTTAGACTGAGTCATCAGATGACCAAAAATAAAGCATAAAAAGTATAAATAATAATAATTACTACTTTTGTATATAATGGCAATCATGAACAGTCAGCTCTACAATACTCTTTATTATTTGCCCAGTTTAAATATAAAAATGATTTATTTATCCTAAAGTACGTTGGATCTTTAAAAGCTATCACCTGCCATTTAAGTGTGCTATTAAAAGGCATTTAACAAAGATTGCTTTAACCCTGTTGAATCCATTGGTTCATACTGTCAATTACAGCCATGTATTCTTTTTATAATATCAAAAAAAAATGAATATGGCCATAAAACATGTTGACAAATTAGAGTGGTCCCTGTTTCACTTTTGTTTTCTATATTGGACATAAATATCAATTAAACATTTACAACTGTGTTTATGTTTACTATCTAGTTTATATATATTTGTCAAATTAATTTATTTTATCAAAGAGCACAGAAATATCCCATTTTAAAGTCTTATGCTGTCTAATTTAATTCAGTTAACTACAAAATATGGTCACTTTATACAAAAACACTTATTACATTCGACAACCCAATGCGTGTATTTCTGATTAAGTAAGAGAACCATTTTTCTTTGTAAAGTTTAATCAAAACAAGAATGACTGACGTTTCATTTTCATTCACTATGGATTGCTTTGTTCAAATTTGGCTCATTAGTGCCCATGAAATAATGATGACCTTAATTTGGTCCTGTGATCAAACCACCAAACCCAATGGCCTGATTCTAGGGGTGTACTTATCTCTTGGGTTTTCAGTAATATTATAGAATTTAAAATAGCTCTGAAATGGACTTAAAAGAGAAAAGAGCAAGCAAAATTCATTTTTAGTACTAATTTGTTAAAGAAAAGTATATATATGACTAATGGAAGAATTGTAATATTTAATTATATCTAATCTTTTTTGGAATAAACTTTCCTGCCAGAATCATTAAAAAGATGGTACCAAACATGCTTTAGTAATTACTCTTATGGTGTTAAACCAGTAATTAACAAACTGTAATGTGATTGCGTGTAACTACTGTGGCTTTGTTTTTTATATAATATACTTTTATTTGTTGTGTTTAATTCATGTTCTTATATATTTCTATATCAGTATTGACAGTATATCACTTTGCTTTTGGTATGTACAGGTATTCATACTTAACATTCCATAAAAAAATTAAATTAGTTTTGAATTATCCGTATTGAAAATATATTATGCGGACATGGTAGCATGCATACATAAAACCATAAATCCGCCATTATGTTGCCGTAAATTCAAAGACACCTGTGATTTTAACCGTTCCAGTTGATTCCACTCCATTAGCTTAGGATAAACCAGTCTTCATTGTTCCGTTTGCCCACTTTTGGTTGCTCATCCTGTCTGCCACTTAGGAAATTCCTGTGTTTTTGGTTTCATTGAGTTTCCTTCGCTTGTGATTAAATTACAGATTTAGTGTACATTGTGTTTTCAGTTAATTAAATGAAGCTGTCTTTTTCATTTAACCAAATAGGCTTAAACATTCACTATGCTATATTTATATTTTTTACTGGTATACAGTTTATACACTTTTATAAATTCCCTATGTTTATTTAAAATCTATGCAATTAAATTTTATTACAAAAGTTTTCTTGTAGAATTAGATTTTAATTCTCAGGGAAAGTTAAAACATACATGATATAACTGAATAACTTTAAGTCCTATATGCCTTATTGTGGTATCTTCTGAACTATAATTATGTTTGAAATAATGACAATGGTGTTTCTCTTCAGGTAATCTCAAAAGTTTGGAGGAGCTTTATCTAAATGACAACCCACTGCAAGTACTTCCATTTGAGCTTGCGCTGTGCACGAAACTTGCGTTGATGTCAGTAGAGGACTGCCCACTGTCACAGATTCCAACTCTCGCAGTGGAAGGAGGGCCCAGCACGATAATGCAGTATCTTCGTGTGCAAGGCCCGTACCGAACCATGGTGTAAGAACACATTACACATCAGTAATTCATCAATTTACCACTGCAGACGCTTACAGACGACACCGTCCTATATTTTTTTTTCACAACTGCACGAAATCATTATCCGTACACACTCTCTTCCTGGCACAAGTATTATGTCTTCACTGACAAAATCCCTTTCATTTCATCTTGCCAATAACTCCCAATAATATTCACATAAAAATATATGAGGTCGCAGGAGCAGTTGAATCCACAGTTGACTTTCTCATTCATTTCAACATTCTATCTTTTTCCATTGCTCTCTTTTTATTGCACGGCTATTTGAATCATGCTTTTTGTTCAAGGCATTTTTACCCAGACCTGGCCTTTTATTCTTCCATCTTTGTTTCTGCATTTTAATGAATTAGTTTTCTTTTCCATTATCGCATAAGACACAGATCGGAACTTGTTTTCCCCACAGTGTCTTGTCAAAAGCTCTAATTTTGATAACCCAAAAAGTGTTTCATTTTTTTCGCATTCAAGCTAAACTTGTTGTAAATTCTGATTTTGTAAGTTATATAAACCTAAGTTTTTCTCACCTTTTAAGTTTTCAGATTATTAACGCGTGGTAGTTTTCCCCAGTTTTGTTCTATTCCAAGCATTTTCAACAATTCCGACTTGTACTCTAAAATACTGTATTCGAAGTATCAAAACATGAAATTTATCTTCGACTGGCAAGACATTTCGCCCTTTCTCCAATCACTGCGGCAGTGACAGAAAGTCACTTCCATTATGTGTTGCCAAACATTCGTGGTCGCCATTTTGTCCTCTTAATGTATGCACTAATTAACTTTTTTTACCGTTAAGTGTCCAGCATGTCTGGCGAAACTGATGGACAACTCCGTGTTAAAACGGTCGCGACGGTTTTACATGCTATCGTAGTTTGCGAGAAATAATAAATTGACTGGCTCTCTAGTCACCCAAATTGGTTCGTTGTTTCAAGCTTGCATCTTCATTTTCAGATTAAAGAAAGCGTCACGGACTTTTTAAGTAATCAGTTCTGTAATTGTGATAATCTTGATTTATTTTTTAAAAAATGAAGGACACAACTAAATCCCTTGACCAATGACACAACCGACCAGCCTAGCGACCTAACAGCCTACGAACCTTCGCATGAAAAGCGACTCGCTAAGCCACCTAGTTATTCGGCCAAGCGAAATTTTTCACCAATACAATATTATATTAAAAAATGTTTCTATCAATACGCTAGAACAGGGATGTCCAACATTTTATTGTAGTGGGCCGCATTGTCACTTGAAATAATTCAATGGGCCGCAGAACATTTCAAGAAAAATGGGTACATAAAGAAACAATTAAAAACCAGTATAGCTATATATAATCTTCCTGTTGCTCCCATACTTTATAGCCTACTATTACTGCGCCCCTCAAAGTTGACTGATACATTTTAATTAGGCTAAGATTCAAAGTTCAAAATACTACTTGGAGTGAAAATGACTAGCAGGCCGCAGGTTGGACATCCCTGCGCTAGAACTACACGTTTTTTGTATTGTTAAGTGTTTTTATATAATAAATAAGATCCTCCTGGGGAGAGTAAACCTGGATGTGGTATTATCCCACAGGTAACTGTTAGATTACGTCGTGTCCGCCATCGGACTACCCGAGCTATTGCAGCGTGTCGAATATAATGTAGTCATTTTATACACTTTTCGTTCAACTCAATAAATCACTTTGTACAGGTAGTTACGTTGTCCAAACACCCCGTTTGAATCCTACCACCTTTTGTTTGACGGTAAGATAGGATAGGATATTCATGTTTATCCCCGTGAATGGGAAAACCAAGGGGGTTAACAGACGGGCAATCGTCAGATCACCCCGCGCCCACCGTCGGGTTACCGGAGCTATTGCAGTGTGTTGTGTATGATAGACACGTTTCTTGAATTTGGTAGAACCCATTAATCCGCTTGGTTCAGGCAATGTCCGTAAAGTGCCTTGTCCAAGGACACAACCGGCTTGCTTGCAACCAGTTTCGCACCAGCAACCTTTTGATTGAAAGGCGACGCACTTAACCGCTAGACCAACCGGCCGGACGAAGATGGACTGGAAAGTTGCCAGTCGCTCCGATTGGGTCGATGGACAAGACAATTTGGGCCTGTATAACACAGTGATTAATAGATTAAAATATTGGAACAAAAAATCTTAACATCAAACTACCGAGACTAATATACATAGGAAAACAGACTGACATAAAATGTGATTATAAGACACATCAGGCAATATCAAATCACTGTCCATTCGACATTAAAATAAGGCAATAACAAATAGGTGACCTAATGCAATCTGACGATTGGTGGTGTGAAATGGATCCTTGCATTTTCCCATTTTCGGAGAAAAACATGTAAATCCTCGATTCTGAAATATTGTCATGAACACGCGATAGCGCTAGTAAGCAAAACGTTAATTTTAAAATCGATTGCGATCGTGTGGTCGAATAGCTAAAACAACTGATACATATGCATATTTATATTAAAAAATACGGCGTTATTGACGAGCCCACCAGGGATTCGAAACTTAGCTAGGTTAAAAATATACAAGGTCACTGATACGAAAGGTCGTGTAGACGAATGCTTGGTACCGATTCATATACAAAATTCAAAAGCGGTCTTATTGACGAGTCCGATGTGGGTTTTCCGTAATACTTGCCGTAATAAAGAAAAATAAAATCCTTGATAACTAGGACATGAATAAAGGTTTATTTTTTATGTTTAGTCTATATATATGACTTATGGAAAAGGCAGCAAACGAAATAAAGCTGACTATGTTCAGATAACCTTTTGTGTATATTCTGGTTGCCGTAGCTATTGCAGTTTATTGAATTTCATAGAGGAATTACAACAGTTTACACTGAAACAAATTATCTGGAACAGGCCACGTCGGAGAACCGTTTTCAACTACAGGACAAAAAAACTTTTACTTTTGGCTGCTTCGGATCCTATCACATTTCAACTGACCCTTCGAAAAGCTATAAAATATATACGGTATTTAGTTAAATATATAATAAGATCATTTAACACTATATATATTACACTGATAACGTTGTTAACAATTGCTAAGTCGAAATAAACTTAAAACTAAAATGATGTAAACATGAACCATTTTTGTTCTTTATGTTTTTACCGCTTCCCGAATTGTAATGCAATTAAAATAAAAACTGCAGCCGTTTAAACACGATGTTTGATTAAAACGATATAATATACAAAGTTAAATACTAAAAGGAAGATAAGGTATAATGCAACATAAGGTATAATGCAATATTTAAGATAAATCACAATAAGCACTCGGTGTATAACGGCGTCATTTGTGAGTCATTTTCCAAAAAAATAACTATACTAAAATTCGAATAAAACTTAAAATAGAGCAACAGCCGACTGGTTTCCGAAGCGTAATATTAATTTAACAATCCTCAAGAAATCAAATAGTATTATGCTTAAACCAAAAAAGGATTGCTAAACGGTGAACGATCTATATGCTTAGCTTAACGTATTATAATATTGTTTATTCAAATGAATCCAATTTAAAACGAAAAAGAATATTGGAAATTTGAATATAGGGTAAATCTTTTTTCAGCAGATCACGTGAACATCTGCACTTTTTTCAGCAGTGCAAGTAAAACAAAAAATCAAGTATCACGACAAATTAATAGAGAGTGCGGAATACACAGAGCATGGTAAATAAAAACTATTTCTGGAGATATCGCGTGATTTTTACGTCATTGCAATATCGCTCTTCGGTATCATTTTGCAGCTCTTGTCGTTAAACAACATGAACGAACTAACGCAGCTCGTAATATCGCACGCGAGCATGTTTATATCCCAATTATACGGCGCCCAATGTTATACCTGCTTGTGTATGAGTTGCATCCTAAAGTTAGAAAATGGGAATGCACGTTCGTACAAAAAGGTCAATGCTTGTTTTTTCTAACTTCCAAGCTTTATCGGGGTACAGGTGACATCAAATAGCGGTTTTGTTGCGTCACGCTTCCACTGACACGAAGGTAATGGTGTTTATAGCACAAACAAATCAGATTTAAAACAACACGATCTTTTTTCAACCGCAAAAAAAAATTATAAAAAGGAATTTTAATCAAACAATTCATACGGGTTTTTCATTTAAAGTTATATTTAAATACGTTTTTTGTGGTGTTCTAACCGTGAGAAATGTAAAACCCAAACAGGAAATGTAATCATTTTATAAATTCCTTCGAGGGAAGTAATATAAACTGTCGGACAAGCTACCTGTTTGCCGGTGTCCAATTTCGAAATTCTTATGTCCATTTTTCCTGTAAATAAATGGGCCATTTCGATCTTTTTTAAATCTATAAAATTAGCATCTAAAATTAAATTTATAAAATAAGGAAGACGAAAAGCTTTTTTTAGTTACGCTAAGCGAGTTGACGCATAAGTATCTGTCTAAATTGGGATGGTAAACATCAAAAAAGATAAAAAGGTGTACCAAAACGAGTAATTAAGTCTTATACAAGCTTCCAGTCGTAAACAGGCGTTGCTAGGACCACGTAACAAAACAGAGAAAAATAGCGACGACGGTAAAAATGGCCCAGCAGCTTTAGTTGAGCATCAGGAGATCGTGACGTAATTTCCGCATTGACAATAAAAAAGGCTGGGCGGTGCAGAAGAAGTTCGGGAGTTCCAACCCTGTGTCGTTAAAACAGTCGATCCACCACAACGCCTTTATAAAAGAGAAATATCTTGGCTGGGACATTCGTTTGCTTCTTATGCTTGTTAAAACTGTAAAACGCCATCGGAAAAGTAATGGCTTTTAATTTTTATTTCACCATTCTTTTACTGTCAGTATCGATAGCACAAGCGTTTGGAAATGACTACACTTCTATCAATGCTGAAGGTTGGTACATATCTATACAGTAAATTGAATACTAGGCTACTATTGGCCTTCAGGCAGATTTGTATTGAACCAACCATTCTTTCGGAAAGTGTAAACAATATGTACGTCATTCCGAAGATGGGTTACACCCATAGACTAATTTATATTAATTAACTGATCAGAAATGTAGGTTTGTGGTTTCGACAACGATAATTCTAAACAGGTATTTTCAACCCAATACAGCGAAGCGTAAACTGTTTGGGGTTGGTATAGAGTACGAAAATAAGCATATGTGTAAGAAAAGTATAAATTATATTTAACAAGTAAGTTAGTTTATATGTTTGCAATAAATACATGTTTAGAAATGACATTTACCATAATTTTATTTAAATTTGATGTTACGTCCTACAATTTAACGCCCGAAATAATGGATATATGTTTTTTTATTGATACCAACATCTATACTTGTCCTCGATGATGATTATATTATATTATCATTTACCAATAAAGCATTCCCACTGCCGCTAATTAATTAAACAGAACTATTGGTGCAATCTAACTATTTTACCTTTGAAAGTACCCGACTAAAATCCACTAAGTTTGGGATCCGATTCACAAATTATATGCCAACTAAAGTCAACACCTTGTGCTACAACCTGAAACCAGCAATTTAATCTTTAACCTAAAACCAACAATTTTACTTCTTCAGAAGCACGCCACCGTGCTAAGCGAGCGCCAGGGGACCTTCTGGAGACCGTTGTTTTAACCGAAGCTGAAAAGATTGAAATAGTTAGATTGCACAACCAATACCGATCCCGAGCTAATGCATCCGACATGTTGGCAATGTCCTGGGACAACACTATTGCACAGTTCGCTTCAAATTACATCTCGTAAGTGTTCGTAGAGTAGCCGTGACCAAAACGTATCCGGTAATTCTTAAGCGTCGGCTGACAGCTGGCGTAGTACTGTTAAGACCCCATACACATGATATATAGCCTTACTAAGAGGACAATCTGGCAGCGTTTACATTTAGGTTTGTAACTCAACATTTTATTTACACCAAAAATGAACTCTTTCTGTTATTTTTTTCCACAGAAACTGTGACTTTGCGCACAGTACAAATGCTCAGCGATCTTCAATTTCTGGTTTTAGTATTATTGGGGAAAATCTTGGGACTCAAATAACAAGTTCTAATATCAGATCAAGAGATTACATTTTAAGTGTGACACAAGCTTGGCACAACGAGGTAAGACTTAAAATACCACGACGAATTTTAATTTTAAAATATGAAAAGCGCGAATGAAAAAAGTGGTCAGAGGTTAATAAAGCCAAGTTAGAGCAGTTGAGACATCATTACAATTGCTGAAATACAACACTCTTCGGCCGAATGGCTACCTCGACTGTTAGTTTTATATACAGCTCTTGGGTTTATAATTTAGGATGGCAAAACACTTGCCGTTAACTATTTGAGGCCATGGTGGCTAGTGTATCCATACGGATGGATCTAACCATAACGGCGATTATTTGGGAGGTCGCAGAGTAGTTACCAACGTGGGTTTCTCGCAGCACAAAGTATAACTGCTTTTTAGGGTCTTTCGGCAACATTATACAAAGTCTATTGATATGTAAAAAGGGCTTAATTTAACTCGGCTAACAAAATATATATGTGTTGACCATCTTGTCTTATTCTTACAGATCAATGATTATTTTTACGACACATTCTCCTGTATTGCTAATAAAGCATGTGGCCATTACACGCAAGTTGTATGGGCAAAAACATACAAGATTGGTTGTGGTGCAGCCTTCTGTAGAAGAGCGTGAGTTGCCGCAGTGTAACTATATGAAATCAATGTGTAATACAATTTCCTTTTTCTTAGAACGAGTACTGTGGGATACAGGTTACTAGTCTCATGCAACTACGGTCCAGCTGGAAAGTAAGTTTTATACTATGCCTAACAATAGTTATAAAAACATTGTGCTAAATTGGTCCGTGTTACTACACAGCTTTTTAAACAATACCGCGCAACCCAGCCGCGTTGGAAGGCCATTCGAAAGAAATGGAGCTCCATGTTCACAGTGCGCGCAACAAGACACATGTGTCGACAATCTGTGCTCGAACCTTGGAAGGGGAGACATTATACCAACAGCAGCACCACCCAGTACAACCCCACCCAGTACAACACCACCCAGTACAACACCACCCAGTACAACACCACCCAGTACAACCCCACCCAGTACAACACCGCCCAGTACAACCCCACCCAGTACAACCCCACCCAGTACAACCCCACCCAGTACAACCCCACCCAGTACAACCCCACCCAGTACAACACCACCCAGTACAACCCCACCCAGTACAACCCCACCCAGTACAACCCCACCCAGTACAACCCCACCCAGTACAACACCACCCAGTACAACCCCACCCAGTACAACCCCACCCAGTACAACCCCACCCAGTACAACCCCACCCAGTACAACCCCACCCAGTACAATACCACCCAGTACAACCCCACCTAGTACAACACCACCCAGTACGACTCCACCAAATACTGCTTCCCCTCCTTCAACAACGACCAGACCAACTTCAACTACAGCTCCACCAACATCGACAATCGGTAAAAACACAAAATGTGTATTGTACCTAGCGTTCTTAACTATTTTTCTTTAAACTCAGCACCGACGACCGACCCCAACACTGGTAGCTGTCAGGCCTACAGAGAATACACACAGACAATTAAGTAAGTATCAAGTGACGATGCCAGTGCAGTCTTTGGGTGTAGAAAATATAAATCGCCTTTTTTACAGTGCCTTCAGGGTGGAGATGAACAAATGGGATATTCGATTTCGGGAGTGGCAACAGTCTGTTCGAACTTAACTGTACAACCGACCGAAATGTTCAAACCTATATAGCTGCTCGTTGCACTTATATCGCTTAATCATATTATCATTGTGCTGCAAATACAGCCTGACACACGAACCGTGCCAATATACTTTTTAATATATTTTCTCCTGTCAAACCATTTCTTTAATTAGAGGTTTTAAACCGGAAAGATTTAAAGATTCAGAAAGATTAAAATGTACTTGTGGACTGTCAGTTAAAAGTGACGGACACGGTCGTATGTCAGAATGGTCAACACCGCCTACCGATTTCACTATTAAAAAAGTCCTTGGCCGATAAAAAAATTACGAGACCAATTTTAACCCATCTGGATTAAGTGGAGACCATTAGTAGCAACTTCTCTCGAGCAAGAATGTATATATATTGATAAAATTTAATTTAATCTCCAATAGCATATTACGTAACCTACATCTAAAGTAAAATCGTAGTCGTGGTGATTTAGGGTAGCGAAGTACTTTCACCTGCCGATTTGTTATATGACGAAGGACAATGCAGCAGCTTGGTAATTATATTTAATATAAACCCAAAAATATAAGATAGCATTTTCATAATTCCACCAACATTATAGAAACCGTTGAGGTGTAGACTAAACCTCTATATCTACCGGATGTATAGCAGACATCTGTCAATCAGTTTAAATGAGCAAGTTGAGTTATAATTGGGTATTCCTGTATATTTGTCTATATTTAGTAGCAAAGTGTTTTAGATTTTAATTGAGAGTTGTTCAGTTCGAAAAATCTATCTGTTCACTTATTGCTTTCTTTTTTAATATAAAGTGGTATTTTGGAAGGTAAAAAGTAGCCCGTTTACCAAGGTGTGCTCCAAAATGGTTATTAGAATATTACCGGGAAAAAATTAAAAACACAGATCCGATCTTTAATTAAATGTGCTAATAATCTTGCACACTTTATATGATTTATTGTTGCAACGTAAAAAGTTTGCACACGGCAGCATATGCCGGGGAACAGGTAAAAGGTCCCTATTTAGGAGGGCAGAGAATTCGGCACGCCGGCATGCCAAATTATGGCACCCGCAGAGTACAATGCAAAAGAAACGAATAATGGTACTCTGGAAGTTAAAGACGCCAAGAGTAATAACATTTTATCGTGGGAATATGGTTAAGTTCCACATGGCCAGTTATTGAGTTATTGTCCCATGATTGTAGGTGACCGGACAACGATTTTAAATAGTTCAAAATGATCTCGATCTACTTTAAAAGCGGACGATCCAACCATGTTCCGATGTAAAATAGAAAGTACTATCTTGGACAACTTTCTAAGCGAAAAAAGGGCAAAAGGAAAACTATGCTGTTTAAATTTGCTTTTCCAGTACTTTTACTGTCGGTATCGATTGCGCATGCGCAAGAAGAGTTTGATATCATCGATGCCGAAGGTTTGTGCTTAAATGTAACTCCAATGTTGCAAATTGCTTGTTATTGTGAACTGTTCTTACAAAGCTAAACCATGTCCTCGCAATATCAGTATTAATATAGATGATTCTAGGATTCACCATGTACATTCTAGGCTAATTTATTTCATTGTACCGACCAGGCATATCAGTTTATTGTGTCTTTACCGATACTTTTAACCACCGAGGATGATATTTCGATATAAATTTTTGTTGCAAAAACCGGCCGAAGATGTGTAAAAAATTTTGTTCATGTAATGTGCGGTGTTTAACTATAATACATATTCTAAAATTTCAAATTTAACCTAAAAAAAATACTTGCAGATTTCTTGTATTTGCGGTCGATTTTAATATTGATTTTGTGCATTTCAGAAGCGAGTTATCGGGAAAAGCGATCGCCCAGACAACTTCAGGAAACTGTCGTGCTGACCCAAGATGAAAAGGACGGCATCTTATCGCTACACAACCAGTTTCGATCGCAAGCTGCTTCTTCCAACATGCTGGCGATGTCCTGGGACGACGATATAGCTCGATTTGCTTCGAGTTACATTTCGTAAGTAATTTTTAATAGAAACTAAAACCCTTCCTAACAACTAGGGGGTTAAGCGTACAGGTGCATATAGTCATTCGTTTTTATTTAAGAATTCCTGAGTAAACCGTTATAGCACTACAACTTTATACAGGAATTGTGAATTTGAGCACAGTTCAAGCTCGGATCGATCTTCTATAGCGGGGTTTCGAGTTATTGGGGAAAATCTTGGGGCTCGAATCTCATCTTCGAGCACTAAATCTAGAAGTTTCATTCTCAGCGTTTCGCAGTCCTGGCATAATGAAGTGAGAAAGCTAGTATTTTCTGGCGTTGGTTTTTAACTGACTTTACTTGATAATTGAAATTTTTATTTATACAGATTAGTGATTATCGCTACGAGCAGTTCACTTGTAGATCTGGAAAAGCTTGTGGACATTACACACAAATTGTATGGGCGAACACATACAAAATTGGTTGCGGGGCAGCCTTTTGCGACAGGGAGTAAGATATCTGCAATACATGCTAAGGAAATTGTTCATCACGCGTTCTTTTTTAGCTCCAGTTCGCGGGGATATAGGCTACTGGTCTCGTGCAATTACGGCCCTGCTGGAAAGTAAGTTGTAGCATAGAAAGCGAATTGGTATTCCATTAACCTACTGCAAAAAACACACAGCTTTCGAAACTCGACTGCGCGACCGTCCCGAACTGGAAGACCATTTGAAAGAAACGGACCTCCGTGTGCAGAGTGTCCACAAGGAGACACATGCGTCAACAATTTGTGCATGAACGCTGCAAGAGGTGACGTCGTTCCAGCAACCAGCACGCAACCACCTAGAAGTACCACCCAACCACCTAGAAGTACCACCCAACCACCAAGGAGCACCACGCAACCACCAAGGAGCACCACGCAACCACCCAGCAGCAGTACTACCAGACCAACATCACCGACCAGCAGCCCACCAACAAGCACATACCCGCCTCCAGTAACAGACACACCATATACCACAAGTTCCGCAACATCCACAATGGGTAAAAAGTAGATGACAAATTTCTCATAATTTTTATAACGTGCTTATTTAAATCCAGGAACAACGACGGCCAACCCTAATGCGGGAAGGTGCAATATCTACAGAGAGTACACCCAGGCACTTGTGTAAGTGCTTAAATACGATGCCATTTGAGCCCATACAGCATATAAACTAAGATTTTTTGGTTATTTTTACAGTGCCTATAGAACCGAGATTACAAAATGGACACGGCAATTCCAGGCGTGGAAAAGAGCTCAAAGTTATTCAAACAACTAATTTCAAGATAAAAGAACGTTTTTACACACTGCATGCACACTGCACTTGCTTTTATCGTTCTCTAGTTGATATTTCATTATTCTGTATTACGTCACAACTGAAAATATACTACACAACACAAAAGAATTACCATTGTTGTTTTACTCTTGAACTAGTAGGACAATCAAATTAAATCTACACAAAATATCATCCAATGATGTGTGCTATAGTATGTGTTTAGTTTTTTTTAAAGCACTCGGTATTAATATTGGAAAACTGACTATTACAGCAATAGCACAATAAAATAATATTTCCAGAGAATATTTTAGTGTTCTATGCTGCAGCATGTTGTTAGCATGGTTTATGGATGTCAAAAGCATTTTACTGTCAAATTAATTTTTAATTAAATAACAGAGGCTACAATATAACTGAAACTTAAGTGTTGAGGTAATGACTGCAAAAGAAATAAAGAAAATGCGAAGTAAGCAGAATATAATGAATCGTCACCAAATATTTGTGTTTAGGACCAAAAAATCTCATTTCTTGGCAAAAAATGCCTCGTAACGACGATGTGTCATAAAAATTTTCCAAAACTGCGTGCGTAACTGTATATAACTACAACAAAAGTGAAGTCGCACGAACAAAGCAGTGTTTTCGCCAAACGCAAACCGGCCAATTATAGCATTTTGTGTAATAAAAAGGCTGAACAGACAGCCCTACTGGCAAGCAACTAGTTTAAGTGAACACAGGCGCATCTTTAAAATACGGCCAAATTTACGCTCTTTATGCTCAAGACAACTCTAATAACGGTCAAATTTGTGGAACTTAATACAATAAATAAGGGCAACTATCGGTAATACGAGGCTATTATACCAATATATCAAACTTAACTAACGCAAGAAATTGACCCATCAACAAACCTAAAGTAAAGATATGAACTCGCCCCTCCGCGCGAGCAATTATAACTATTAGATAATAACGTCTAGTATGGCGCAACAACATGCCAAATATAATGTAATATTGATTTTTCGTTATAAAGTAAGTGTGACAGAGCGGCTTATGTTGAGTACCACGATTTAACTGTACGGGCTACATGCACATGTGTCCTTGTGTACGCCGTGAACGATTTATTCGAATCCAAAACCCCGCAGACATGTTACAAAAGTGGAAACGGATTGAAACTGAACTTGTCTGGTAATTAACACCGTCATTATTTATCGTGACTACACTTATATCCGGTGTGTACCCGACGTTTTGTAAAAATAAATTTTATTTTGGTTGCATTGCAAATGTGGTCGATATTATAATTTGTGAGCTCGCGGTGCAATGTAAATAAATGTTATCCAATTTTAGTTGGAAAAATGAACAGTTCGAAATCCGATGTGTTCCAAAATATTTAGGACTAATAATTCTCACACACTCTCGTCACTTCATGACGTATTCACGGCAAGAGGTTGTGACGTCAGTACAGAGCACATCTCACCAATCTCAGATATACATGAAGCGTTTTGTTCCATTGAAGTATAGCTACTTTGTTGTCGTAAATATATGTGGCGCTAAGCCTCATTTAACTTCGGCTCTATTGTACCCACATGTAATATTTGGGGATAATGATACGGACTGCGCCAAATATAGCGCGTATTCCTTTAGAATCTCCGATTCACAGACCACACTCATTTTGCAGACGGTTATAAAACCTGCAATCTGATGACCGAAATTATACCCTATATCTCATTCTTATCGGTAGTGGACCGTAACTGGCGCAGATAGAACCACACGAACCTAAACCAAGGATGTAATGCAAACCCAAAAGCTCTTTTTGCGGTCACACCTGCCTTCACGCTGTATGTCTATATTTATTATCACACAGGACGGATCACTGCACCGCTACAATAAGACAATTGCTGGGAAGTATGTTAAATGTTAGAGAATTTATAAATATTCCAATTTCGCTTTGTAACAAGGGAAATAACGGTTGTTGTGGGGTTAAAAGGAAATCGCCGATGAGAAATTGGAAAATCTTCGTTACGCCAATGACACATCACAACAACAAATCGTCCAAAAACAGTCCTATGTAGCCAATTTGGCTGACATTAACTTCCAAGCGACAAATGGTGGGAGCCACGTATATGTTATATTCACAATCCTATATATTTTCGTGATATAATTTGTAAAGATTTTCTTTCGTTGAAAAAAATTACTTTTGAGGCTTTATAGTTTATAACCTAGGTCGACATGTCATATCAAAATTAAGAGCCCCCTTCTCAACATTTACTTCTAACATGTGGACAACTGCAGTGGAAAAATCCTTAAATTGGATTTGCCCACAAGTATTAGTAACAAAGTCAACCGAACGAATTCTGTCCGTCTGTTTTCAAAACGAGTAAGCACATACCCGGAACCGCGGACTTGTTGTGTTCACATTGCGACACCTCACGTATTTTTAGCATCGTACCGCACTAGTGGCTTGACGTACCAGAACCCCAGAAATACTTACTTGTTAATCAGACCCGGACATTGCCAAATGGATACCTGTTTTCCCCTTTGTTTGCGTTGCCCAATTTATTCACATGCGTGCATTGACAAAGCACTCAATGGACGTTGTTAAGTACAAGCCGAAGATCAACTGATGGACTCAACACGTTTCTAGCTGCTCAAAACTCCTGGTGTTTTCTCACCTATAAAATGTCTGATCATATTCTAATTAATGTACATATTACTTTTCTGACAAAAATTTGTTTATCGGTACATAAAGTACTTTTTATGCTGATAATAATAGATGTAATTTAATACAAAAACATTTGTTTTACTCAGTTCTTAATGGATTTTGATCAAATTATTCAGGTTTCATCTTTAAAGTGTATGCTATTAAATAGCAGGTGTATGCTATTAACTAGCAGCCCACACGACCTATAATAAATAATAAAAGATATAAACAAAAAACTGGCTCGATAGTGCACAAAGGTGAATAAGTGGACGATGGGCATACATGCAGGTACACGATTGTGCAGCTAATTAAAGGAATATATTAAGACGTTTGTAAAACTTAATGTTTTTTATGCCGACTTGACTTAAGTGGATAAGATAGAATATTCATGTTTATTCCCATGAATGAGAAAACACAATGGACGTTAACGCACGAAGTAATCGTCAGATCACCTCGCGCCCACAGTCGGGTTACCGGATTTCTTGAAGTGTGTCGGATATGGTTAGGATAATTAGGTTTATCCCCATGAGTGTAAAACGCGGGTATAATTAAAACTTTCTTTCAATTCGGTAGAAATCATCATTCCAATAGGTTCAGGCAATTTCCGTTAAGTGGTTTGCCCAAGGACACAACCAACTTGGTAGAGACCAGTTTTGAACCAACAACCTTGTCGGTTATGACCTTGGGAAAGCAAGTAGGTTATGTCCTTGGGCAGGCCACTTAACGGACATTGCCTAAACCCAGGAATTAATGGGTTCTACTTAATTAAAGGAACGTGTGAATCAATACACAACACAATGCAATAGATTCGGAAATCGACGGTGGGCGCGAGGTAATCTGGCGATTTCCCGTTTGTTAACACCCTTGGTTTTACCACTCACGGGAAAAAACAAGAGTATTCTATCCTAACCTTTAGCTCAAAGGAACGCACTGACTTACCAAACTTATCTATCGGTGGTGTGTCTGAAGTACAGAGAATGGTTACACCAGTGAGATTTAGTGAAGACCAATAATAATTGGTTTAAACCTTGGTATGGTCGTTAAGAAATAAGCAATTCCAATCTATGCAACATGGTATGTTAAAGTATTTATTTGGAAATTGTTTACAGTTCAGTTAGGTAATGCGTATATATTGTTAAGGTAGCGATTTACAAATACGTAGTGTAAAATAAAATGAGATAAGAGGTTAAAGCATTGTATGCCAATGTTAAAACTGCAATGTGTATAGCAAAAAAATCGGCGTAACAGGTAAACTTATGATTGATAATGTTAGTGCAGAATGTACAATTTGCAATAATGTTAGGATGCACAGTGAGTAAAATACAAAACTAAAACCCTTTTTATACGAAAACCGAATAAGAATACGTGCATGACGACACTTGTTGTAGTAAGTCTTATGCAGGTTTACAATTAAATTTTAAAGTGCGTTTTTTAAGAATTCTCGCACACTCGCTTCACTTAGCGGGCGATTCAGAGCAATGGGAAGTGATGTCATACCGAACGTCATTAAAATTTCTGACCGGACATTGTAAATGACAATAAAAAACTAGTCTTAAAACCGTAAACTGCAATTTTCAATTTTTTGAAATATTTCTGGGGTGAGTGGGGCGTAGGTCTGAGAATCTGGGTCTAAAACATAAATCGGGTCGTTTACCCGCGATATGTCGAATCCCTCAGTCTGTAGTGTTGTCTTACGCATCTTCAGTGTGGAAGTAATCTCCAGCTCCGGACTTACCCTGTTTTCGGTACATTAAAAGTACGTTACTTACAGTGGAGTTGTCGGTCAACATTGGAATGATTTATGATAGATTTAAAGCTACGAATATGGCATGATAATCCCTAGGTGTGGAAGCGTTAAAATGGTCAGAAATTCTAAAATCCACATTTGGGTTAGGTTGTTAGGACTATGCTTTATCACCAGGTGTACGAATCAGTGGCTTTAACGTCAGTCTGTTAAATACGATAGAGGATTTTCCACAGTTTTTGTCAACACATTAAACCACTGAATTTAAGCAACGCACGCGAGTATAACTGACAAGCCAACTTGTTTTTAAACCCAACGTTGTTTGGTGCTACACATAAGCTAATCGAAAGGAAAAGTGTTTTGAGAAACTTCTGGCAAATGGCACGACGCGCGAAACTATGGCCCAGCCATACGCATCAAATAAGATGTTTCTAAGTTACTTGATGGACTTTAACAAATAATTGGCTTAAACAACGCATTAGGAATATATTTTTTTTATTCTTGTTAATATTCGTGGTGTGAGGATAAGTCGTTTAAATAAGTTAAAACTATGACATCATATGTTTCATAATTGTGGAAGCTCATGCAGTGTTTTTGACTTTATTTATTTGCTGTAAACTAAACCACACCTTCGTATCAAGTTGGAACAGGGCAATGTCCTTTAAATTTTTTTTTTTAAACTGTTTAAGGCTCATTTAACTGCTCTTTTTAGTAAAAGGCAAAATAATCACACTTTGGAGAGAAGCAGCAAGGCGTCTGTTAAGTACCTGAGTCAGCGACAAAACAATGTATTTTAGTACTTTTGAGACCGGCGATCGTTTCGACGAAAGATCACATTTATAGCAGCAATGTGTAGAACAAGCAGCATGATGAAAGACACGAGCACAGCAATAGCTGTCACGAGAATCAAAACCATGACCTTCCGGTTGGCGAACATAATAGTGTGCCGGTGCGGTTTTATGCACCTTGCACCACTGACTTTCGTTTACCTGCCACGAGGCCGCTTAAAAACCGACTAAGCACACACAACTGCTGTTTTGGTTTTGGATCAACGCAAAACGCAAACAATCAGCGGCGTTTCAGAGTTGGCCCTACTTATCATGAAGCCAAAACAACATCTTGACATTTGGATTCGAGGCGTAACTTGAAACAGGTGTGACGCGAGTTTGCCGTTCGGTTTGCTTATATGTAAATAACGCATATGCTGATTCCATGAAATTTAACTCCATTTCCAAATGGAAATTTTCCCTTGAATGTGATCAAAAACGAACAATAAAAATGCCGAAAACGTGAAAACATTTCACAAGACAGACAATTTCCACACTATACCTTATGAAGATAGGAACGGCGTACTTCGGTAAAACGTTTATCAAAAACCGATAGAGATTGGTCAAACTGAAGTCGTTGTTTTCACCGATCACGATGGCGGCCATGCCGGCTCTCCCGTCACAACCTGATACATTGTATATAAAGATGTACAATTGCCGTAGCAATATACATTGTGTTGTACAATAATCTTAGCAAAAACATCAAGTAAAAATAGTACATTTCATATTAAGATTTTTTAATAATTAAGAATCGAAGCTGGAATGATTACATTGCTAAACGTTTTAATGTAGGCACTAGTTTTTTTATTCTTTAAGTTTACAGTAATTATTTAGTTAACCTGTTCTGGCACCAAGTTTACTATATGATTCTTGATTTATTTAAACGAATCTATTTGAATAAAGAGAATGAAGGTGTCGGTTCAGGTGAAATATATATGTAGAGATAAATATAACACGGTCGTGACTATAAAGCTAATGAAGTGATTGTAATCATCTATATACTGGATAACTTCAAGCACTTCTTTAACTTTTTAATTGTATCGTAACATTTGGATAGTCGGACATCGTACGTTGAAGTGAGAACGATAGCTCAGTAGTAGTGCTCGTATAACCGCCAAGCGGAAGTTTTTGTGGCCAAACCAGTCGCCTGTGTGCATGGCCACCCAATTACCGTCGTTGGTTTAACTTGGTGGGAAAATGAACGGTTGTGGCATATTGGATAACGTGACCGATTTTATATATTGCTTCCCATATAAAAAAAACAGTCTTGGTGACGAGTTCATAATAGGCTCGAAACTAGCCTCAGTACCAAAAAAATTGGGGGAATAATGAACAAAACAGAAATTAAAGCAAATATGTCTCATATTAAACATATTGTAATAGCCGAGGTAATCCGTGTAGTTACGTAATATTCTGATACACGACCGTATTTTTCTACTATCAACAGATATATGGTCACACTACTTAACCGCCATGGCAGAAACCCTGGCAAAATTTACGTGCGTTTAATTCCTGTCCAACGTCATGTACTCACCAGGTACTTTGACCCCATATACATTGCACTCCTTGATGCCACCAGCATCTGCGATCGTATCGCTCACTTCGTTGGTTGACACGTTTTCCCCTTTCCAACGAAACGTGTCGCCGACACGGTCGTAAAAGGTGAGTTTGTACTCACCATCTACCACCAGCACATCACCAGAATTATAATACTCGTCGCCTTCCTGGAAAAGTGTTTTACTCGGTTTTATTTTTTTAATTTTATTTCAGTAATGAAAATAAGCTTTGGTAAATTCGAGCCTAATATTCTGGAGACATAAATAAAACAACCATTATTCTTCATGTAAACATTAAATTGTAGTTAAAAAACGGAGGTGTTACCACCGTATTTATACAAATAAAGTTCTAGAATTAAACTCCATCTTTATCACTGTCGGAGCATGTGTAATCCTTTTAACGTTGCTTCGATCCAGTGAATGCAAGTAAGTCAGTCTAATCGGTTTCTGAACTAGGTAGACTATAGTTAATATAAACAAATGTCGGTGTGGCATTGTTTTAAGCATTATATGACGACGTCATATTACCTCATTACCATTAGGGTTACTGGGGTTATTAAAGTGTGTTTAATTATACGTTAGGAGACATTTTTATCTATCTAGCAATCTATTGGGTTCAAACAATGTCGCTGATTGCAAAGCAAGGAAATACAACTGATTAGCTAACAGATGGTTTTGAACCCACAACTTTCGACTTAGTCCAACGTGTGATCATAATAAAGGGAAATAAAAAAATAGTTGCAGTTTGGTTTTTACAACCTACCTTGAAAACATTGTGCAATAATTTCCTTTGCGTCATCTTAAGGTCACCTTTATATGGTTGATATTTCGCACTCTTGGTCACTTTGGCTATCAACACACCTGGCTCATTCAAAGCCACTTCTATACACCTGAAGTAAAGTAAAGCTGCCTAATGCATTGTGCAAGAATTGTGATACATTCCTTAATGCAGTGAGTTAAAGATTGGATAGGATCGGGGGTATTTATGTTTAATTCTCCAGCCTGGGAAAACCAGAAAGATTTCGTTACATTTAAGAATTCATATTAATCGAAAAATAATCATCTTCGCATTTACTCAGAACACAATTGACGTCTTACCTTCCTTTTTCATTTCTTATTGGATTGCCAGTGTCCCTGTCATATTGGACAAAAGCATAGCCACCTATTTTCTGTAATGCATGAAGTAAGATCATAGTTAATACCATTTAATGGATACAAATGTCAACTATCTAAACAAGTATTCCTTCACTATTTACTACAAGTGCCGACTAGTACACAAGTCGGTTAGGTAATTTAAAGCCCTGTTTTTTTATTATTCTACCATCTTTGGGCTAACAGCCCGATTCACTACCAATGAGCGATTTGGACAACATTTTCAATCATGGCTACAATTTCGTTCCGCAGACGGTGATCTAAATCAACAATTTTGTTGGGCGGTACTGTTTAGTCCTCTTGCCACGTGAGCAGGCATATGTGCGGGTATCCGATTTCTGCTGATATCGCATTCATATGCACTATTACAATAATACCGCCAATAAAACAAACCTTCATAATGGGAGAACAGGTACCAACGCACCCGAATTTATTGAACATATTCACAAATCCGGCATTGCCCTCTGTCGACGCATAAAACTCGAATATTTGAATACTGTGGCCGAAGCGATCCAAAAACTTGGTCCACACGTCAGGTCGCATGCCGTTGCCGAGCGCAATTCGAATTTGGTGATTTTTATCATCGGCGGTCTACGGTTAAACGGGTGGACGTGTCATTTGTATTCTGACAGAAGAGCAAACAGGATTTATACACAGATCAGATAATTAAAGGAAAACGTGGATTGATCAACGGATAATTTTACCATGGCCTGTTAGATTACGGTGTAGATTGTGCAGACCCAGCTGATTCTCTCAATACAGAGTGTTCAATAGCGGCTAACTTTTTTATTGTGCGGCCTGGCACAATTAATCCACAGAGCGATAATGGTCTACTGCCCAAGCTTGGTAAACACTACAATAACCATCCGAGTTATTTGGCTGAACAACTGACCTATGCTTATAATGTCAAGTTTAAAGTCCATTACGGTAAGTTGCAATATTTTTTTATAATACAATTAGTTACACTAGTACTATAATGGAACAATGTTTGTAAAATGACCTGCCTAATGACACTTATGATAGACAGGTAAGGTTTTAATCACACATCTATTCGTGTTTAAGTCATTCCAACAGATTTAAGAATAAATTACAAAGAACCACTTACTGGCGACTGGTTGCATAAATATCTCAAGACTTCCCCAATATACTGAAGGACGGTGACATTGTATTTCCGACAATCGCTCAGTAAGTTGCTTGCTGAAAACTTTCTCCGCAACACAACAGAACAACCTATTAGGTTTAAATGTTTGGACTTGGGTTAATTAATTAGGATTATTATATTCATGTTTATTACCGGAGTTGAGCCACAGTTAGGTTGGTGGTGCTTAACCAGTGTATTTTTTTTCTAAATGGCCTATTTAAACCCAAATTATTCATTTTAAACAATCTAAATCCACAGTTTCCATTTTTAACAACATATTTAAATCCACAGTATTATGCAAAATTTCTAAGCTCTAATTGTGAATGGTCATAGAAATTGCAACCTACCTAAATTAAGACTTGTCATACAAGCTACCAGCAAAGCAGCAGTGTGGTAAAGTGGTAATGCAGTGTAGACTACATCGTCCTGACGCATATCGACAAAATGATGAATAGCAACCATCCCAAGACATTTTTCGTGGGATATGATGACAGCTTTTGGTAAGCCTGCACAAATAAAGATCTCTTGTTTAGAATTAGAAGGCATAAAAAAATGCCAAATAAATGTTTAAAAGATATAATTAGCTTGCTAGTTTTATATCTTGAGTCCCGTAATGGTAATTATTTGCACCTTTTAGATTGACGGGTTGAACAAGAATAAGCAATATGTCGTACACAACATACTGCAATACCTACAGTTGCCCAAACATACATATTTAAAAACAATTTGGGCAATTTTTAGTCCGCAGGAAAAAGTAATTGAATTTAAATTCAAACAATACAAAAATTTAACCCATTTTCATATGTTTGTCCACACAAAGCAGAATCACATACAGTGTTCTATTAATAATAAGACACTTAATGATATATTGATTTCGCTAGACATTTAAAATTGCACTTTCAGTTATGTATATTTTATTTTTTATCGACATGGACAGAAAATTACACAATTGTATTATTATAAGTTGTCTCTACTGTGAAAGGTTAATCCATTGGGTCGTTGAAATCAGGCAGAATCTGTTAAGCTCTGCTTAAGGACACAAATGACTTGCCCTAATGCTGGTTTCAATCCATCCATCATTTTCTAAAGACAGACTGCCGAAGCTGTCACCCTTATAAACATTGTGCTATGCAGTGCAATGATGGCTGCATTAAAATCTCCACAGAACTTTCGTGTCTTATTTAAATGAGTGAAAGAATTCATAATTATTTAATAAAACTATTTTTCAACCTGTTGTGCCAGAAGTAAATATATAACAAGCTGTGTTGCTCATTGATATATTCTTGGACAGCTCTTCCTGCTTTAACTGTAAAGTTGATGACTTTTTTAAAAAACAATAGAACTGTATTTTGTACCTTAAAACAGATACAATTTAATTGTAAAATTAATATATGCGACTGAATTATTATTTAATAGGACATACGACAATGATTTTTTGGGAAAATTAAATGTTTATTAAAATACACAGAGCTATCAGATCACGAAGTGAGCACAGACAACACTCTATACCAGTGGTTCCCAACCTTTTTAAATGTCGGGGCCAAATTTCAAATTTTAGAATACGTATGGAGCCGCATGAAAACATGAAAACACAATGCTTTAAGAAAACAGTGACGTAACAATAGCAGCCTTTTCACAACTTTCCTTGCTAATCTTAACTATAAAGTTAAAACTCTTTTCCCAGCCTTCAAACTAAGCAAGGGTAATTTTAGAATACTAATTTTATTTTTTTTATTATTAGAATCAGATTCTAACATTTTTAGGGGATTTTCTAAGGTCAATGAGAGCCGCAAGAAGGCTAGCTGGGAGCCGCGGTTGGGAATCACTGCTTTATATGGTAGAGAATTGTTTTATATTACACATACAAATCCAATGCACTAATTTTATAGCAATATGAGTGCATTACTCAAAAACAACTGGTTAAAATTTTGTATGTGTGACAGATTACTATAGACAACTTACCGATCTTCAAATTAAAACTGGTTTCATCCGACTTGTCTCCCCAAAACACGATTTTAGCATCCGGGATATCAGATCTAATTTCTTCGACAGTCTGATTGAGAAGCAAGGCACAAATTAAGTATTGATAATGAACATGAATTCTCCAACCCGGGAGAATTAAGTAACCAACAGCAAAATCTCGTGTTTTTTAAAAAAAAAAGATATTGAAAATTTTCTAGTAGATAAACAAAAGTAAAACAAATTGATAAACTGTTGTTGCACTATTTATTTAAAAAATTTCAAAATTATTTACAGTTTTTGGAATGTTAATTAAAAAAACAATAAATTCCAATTCACAAAGATATACAAAATGTCACCTTCTCGAGATTATCATCGCAACCGACCAGCAAATACTTTGCATCCACCAACTTCAAGGTGTGAATCAATGGGGATTTCTTCAAGTTGCTGTTGATGAGAGCGATCTCAGACCCAATGCGAATACTTGCGAGGACAGTAGCAAGGTATAGAGGCTCGCTCAACATAAACAGAGCAATCTGTGTGAAAAATTATAAAGAACAAATGTTATTAATTGGATCTGGCCAATGTAGGATAGAATAGAATACTTCTGTATTTCTAGGGAACAATTATATATAAATGCAGTAGGAAACAAATGGCAAGTAGCAATGTATTTCGAAAAAGAGAACTTGGCTGACTGCCATATCTTATAAACCGGTATAGTGCAAATCGTACAGATATCACAAAATCTTACCACACTACATCCTTATTATATAATAGAAACTACTGCAGCTGGGTTACTTCAGACAAACCTTTAAATTGCCTTTACAATCATCATTAGGGTAAATAAATGAATATATATAAGTTACATGCACAAGGTAGGCATTGTTGCAACAGTTTAATTTATTTCCCCTGATTTGCCATGATTTCTCAGTCGTGGTGACTGTATTCTATTTGCAATGTAACTGGCTTCGTAAACCATCAAAACAAAACCTAATTATATCTCAGGCAATACTTACATTACTGGTACAATAAATTGTTAAAACTTTTAAACAGTCACTTAAATTAAAAGTGCCCAAATATGTCACAATTATTGAAGTCGGAAATATTTTTAAAAACAAATTGACGAAACTTTTTAAATAACAAAACAAAATAAGATATATAATTTCATATGTGATTTTGAGTGAAGCATCCGATATCTATACCTGGTCTCCTTGCCTCACTCCGATATCTAGCAGTGCCCTGGACACTTTGTTCACTAAGCCATCCATTTCAGAGAATGTGTACGTTTCATCTTTGTAGTACAGGTATATTTTGTTTGGGAACTTGACCGCATTCGTACTTAATCTGTATGTTTGGTATAAGGTGTTTAAGTACTTTACTTTAATACACTATACATTTGCATGTTCTTTAGATCTATGGTTACAATGGCCACTTACCATATACTCGGTGCTACAATAACTAGTCTGAATAGTCAAATCACTTAATTGAGTTGGGGTTACAGAGTTATTGCATTTATTCGACAGCGTTAGATCAGAGTTTGACAGAATTCTATTGAATTAAGGCATCAACTGTTAAATGCTTTGCTTGAGACAAAGATGCAATGCAAACAGTATTGAAATCCATATCTTTAAAAAAGCGTATTGCTTACTTACATGTGAGAAAGTGTAATTTTTTCTTTTACATTTCGGTTCTTCGAAGACACAGCTTTCATGGCCTTTGACAAATAATGGAAGTCTTCCAACACCCACCCTGGTATCATCCATTTTACTAGAGCAAGAAGCACAACACATACTAGCGCAGCAATAACCAAAAACATCCTAAAAAAGAAATGCAAGCAAGTCAGTACTTGGATATGGACAACGCATTTATGCCACCAGAAAGGAAAATAATTTTATAAATAAAAACATAAATTTATAGATTACAGAATTTTATATAGATTAATTTACATTTTTCTGATTAACCATCATAATAAACATGTTAATTACAGTTTTACATTGACAATAAAACTGTAACCCATTTAAAGACTACCAATGTAAACTACTGCTAAAATGTATCTTAGTTTTAATTATTTTAAATTTAGTTACCACCATAGAAATTAAGAAATATATAAAAAAAAATAATTCTCACCTGAGATTAATTGTCAAAGAATTTTAGAGAAAAAAATCTCTTGAAATGTCAAAGTGTTCTTAATATTTCAAATCAAAAACCATTTTTACCTAACCTCTCCTGCAAATCACCTAATACATTTTAGAATCTGAAAAAATTAATACAGCGTAGTAAAATCACTACAGCTACTACAAATCATTACAACACTTTTATTTATACCAAAAAAGTAATGCACAATGGTACAATTCATTACACTACATGGATTATGAAAATCACCTCGTAAAATAATTTTAGATTGTGGCAAAATTAAGGCACAATAGTAACATTCTCATTAAAAACTTATAGTAATAATATACAAATATAATGGTTAATATTATGGTAAACTTCAAGAGACCTATTCAGTGCCAGTCCAGTACATTTGCATTGTTTTAGCTTCTTGAACAAAAATACTGAAAGTCAATATAGAGAAAAATCAGTAATAGTTGGATTATCACAAATACACACTTCATCCTAACATGCATCAATAGCCTCTGGTATTTACAAATTAGTTTGTATTAAAAAGCAAATTTCCAATTGAGTTTAACTTGCAGTATTCGGGTTTCTAAACATAATTTGTAAGTATAATTAGGCAAGTTTAAATGCAGAATTCAAAAGTTCAATTATCAAATATGCTGATGGTAAAATTGCAAAATAGATTAGATAACGGAATTGGATAAAAAAATCAAGCTCATAAAAGTGGTTATTGTTCAAAACATGTCTGTATCAAAGGGAACATGATGTATTCATTCCCTGCCATTTAAATTGAACAAAAATAGTTTTGGAAAAACTTGAAATCCAAGATTTTAAGCCCAAGAGAATAATCCAGAATCGTATATTGTGAGTTCATACATTTAACACCGATTATAAATCAAGGTAAATGAAGAATTACAATTAGTACATTATTATTATATTAATGTCGTATAAATTGCATGATAACACTTTTATGTACATCTTTACTAAGGTTGGAAATATGTGACTTATGTAAATTATTAAAAAAATAAACAGATAAATGCAATTATAAACTGCATTCATGATAATAATTGTTCTATAATATTAATGGAATGAGAAGATGTTTGTATCAAAACGAAAAATTCTTATATCAAATACAAAAACCAACTTGTTTAAAAGTGGTCTTGAATCTCTTATTTTTATACCAAATGATGAAAGGTATATAATTACAAGAATATAAAGTTGAATGATGCATAGGTCCAGATTTCATTATTTTTTGTAAGATAAATAGTGCAAAATTATATTGCATGATTAATTTTTAATGAGAGAAGTTTTAAAATAATATTTACGAGGATTGTATTAAATAAACTGTAAACTTAAATGGAGGTTATATAGTATTTTAGGTAGGAAGGTATTGTCAGGTGCTAAATGGGTCATGGCAATTTATGCATGTCATTTTCCTGATTTGTTCAAATAAAAAGAGTAAAGTTAGTACTGCACGTTCAAAATTAAATAATCCAACTTTCAACCAAAGATATAGTTTGCCACCAAAGCGAGAAGTTATAAGTTTTACAAACGCAAGTCCCCATCTTCAATTTTCTTTTGCATCTCGTCATTAAGTGGAACATAAGCCTTCATTTCGGAACACATGAAATAGAGCTTGTCATCACCGACTTTTGTGAGGTCGAAGCCTTCGTTCTGCAGGTTCACTTTGCGTCGTTTGAAAGTCCCGGTCACCTCAAGCTCATCCTGAACTCTATTTTCGAATTTAAACAGGAGTTTATCATTTATGAAATCATTTTTTTAAACAGTAGGGTAGGCTGAGTGGGAATAAAAACTAATTGATCTTCTACCTAGGTTCGGCAGAGACCCACATGCCCACAATCACTTAATAAACTACTAATACACCGAATCAGTCAAATACATGGAAACTTGGTAAGCAGGCTTGCAACCTCACCTAACAAAGAGTGGTCTGGCATAGGAGGGTAAGCTATCAACCATATGTTGGTACAAAGAAGCTCCATCCAGTTCTTCAGCTTCCAGCACAACAGTCACCATACCAGCCCTGCCATCATGACCTGTAAAGGTCGAGTTATAGATTGACCAATCCAACACTTTAAATGCTAAAATGTATGCTTACCAATAAATTTTTCACATAGCAAATTTTATTAACAAGCATTTCATTTTACTCACAATTTTAACAAACAATTTATTTAAAACCCAAATGTGGTCAATGTTCGTTTCATGACTTGTCCAGTGACACAAGAGGAAAAATACCAGTCAGGCCCAAGGGTACATATAAACATTATATGCACTTATCACCTAAGATTACGCACTTATCACATTTATTACCTTATAACATTATTAAACATTAACCAATTCCATGAGACCATGACACAGAAAAACTGTGTAAGATAATCCACTCACCAGGTACTTTGACCCCATATACATTGCACTCCTTGATACCACCAGCATCTGCGATCGTATCGCTCACTTCGTTGGTTGACACGTTTTCCCCTTTCCATCGAAACGTGTCACCCACGCGGTCGCAGAAATAGAGTCGGTATTCGTCGTCGTACATTAGAAGGTCGCCAGTGTTGAAGAAGGCATCTCCTTGCTGGAAAATCATTTCACTGGATTAAGTGCATGATCTCCGTTTGTGATATTAATAAACATGGAGAAAAAGATACCAAGGCATATTGACCTGATCTGTTTTTTCATGGAAACGGAATATTAACTTATTATTTTATTCTTTTCACAGTTCGTATATTTTTATAGTTTATACCCATTTATCCAACTGGTTAGCTTAAATACTAGTTGCACTATTAGTAAAAAGGTTATGGTATCGAAATCAGCTTTTATTTTACCAGTAATTGGTTGTAATCTGAGGCAAGGCAAATGGACGTTTTTTTGAACCCTTTACCCAGTGTTCAATTGGCTAAACAAAAAATAAGAAAAAAATGGACATTAGATAGGCCTAATGTGACAATGACACCACCCCTATACTTTTCCATTTCTAACAATAAAAAAGTATCAAATCCACTTAAATCAACAGCATATAATTCAATAACCTTAAACAAGTTCCGTAGAACCTTCTTCTCAGTGAGAGCCTCCTTCCCTTTATAACTTGATATCCTGGTAGAGTTGGTTATTTTACCAACCAACAATCCTGGTTCATTTGGTGGACACTTAATGGGTCTGTATAAAACAATGATTTTCTTTGGTTTACTCTTGATTCAGTTTAATATTTATTAATTTGAAGTGGCTATCTGACAACAAATATGTCTAACCAGTGTTAACCTTTTGTTTTGAAAACTGTTAATAAAGTTTGGAATCCATGATAGGATCATTACTAAGACATTTTATTATAAATCTCAATATATGAATCGTTTGTGTTAAATGTTCAGCCGCACAACTGTGAATTAATGCACAGTTTTACAGATCGATAAATGAATTAAGTGTTTAACTAAAGACCTTTAAGGAATTAGCAAATTTTCATAAAATAATTCTTTAATTTTGAAAAGATTTATCATTTAGTGCAAGAAATCCAAGAACCAATTAATTTTAAACATGCTAAAAGCAATAAGCGTTTTAACATGAGGAACCATAGTATTATAAACACCATTTAGCGACACTGAATCAATGAGTTAAGATTATTACCAAAAATGTGTTAATTTCGTCAATAACATATTAGCTGTAGAAGTTTCATTTAGGTTAGACAACTAGTTCAAGACTACCAATAATATTGTTTTATTTTATAAATTACGATAATTTAGTGTTTTTACATCCACTCATTTAGCAGTAACAAGTTTGTTTTTTTAAATCAATGTAAGATCAAAGAAAGGATTTTTTCTTACACAAATTTTATGATGTTAATTACAATCGATAAAAAACAAAAAACAATCGACAAAAAAGTTTCAGTACCTCCCATTTGAATCTCTGATCAATTCTTCAGTTTCCACATCAAACTTAATAATGGGTGAATTTCCAATTGCCTGCCAATATCAATATTACTTAGTTCCAATGGCAATCATTATTACATAACAAGTCCCCTATTTCAAGACCAAACCCCAACAGTTTACCAAATCTGCTGTAAGTGGGTCTACTTTAGAGGAATAGGGCATAGGCATAAGAATAAGGCTAAGTGAATTTGGCATACAAGATACACAGTTAGGCTAAAAAACACGCGTACACAAAGTGCATGTGCAATTCACACAAACAAGTATGTACAGTGGCGAAAAAGTATATTAACTCATTAAAATTTAGATAGTATTATTTAGTTTCGAGTAGAATTTACATGCGGTGTTGCAAATTTAGGGATGCTTGACTGCACCCCTATCCTTACGCTGATAACAGTATTGACATTCATCATTACTTTGATTTGATAAACCCATTTTAATATATTGAGTAATGGTAATGTAGATTGCTAATAGACTTAACCACAAACCTTAGTCACAAGACCATAAGGGTTTGGAAATTAAATCCTGTACAAGGTATTTGACAATAATCTGTAAAAAATCTTAATTTTTAAAAATTTTGCTATTAAAACACCAGTGGTTTGATTTAATGAAAAACTTAAAATAAAAAGTTTGACGACAAATGCTGATAAAAAGAGAAACAAAACTAACCCTTATAAGTGGAGAGTAGGTACCAATGCAGCCAAACTTGTTGGGGAGGTTTATAAACCCCACATTACCCTCTGTTGCCGCGTAAAACTCAAGAACATGGATGTGAGCTCCAAAGCGACTCAGGAACTGCTTCCAGACATCGGGACGCAACCCGTTGCCGACAATGGTACGAACACTGTGGTTACGATCCTCTGGTGTCTGGAATGATGCAAATAGTTTGTTTAGTACTATGCCCTTAATAAGTAAATCTTGTTTTATTTGTATTTATAACAGATTTAGCAAAAAATATGCAGAAATGTTAGCTAATAAGGTGTGGTTGGTAAACTTAGCTATAGATATACATATATATGGTTTATATATACATATATATATATAGGCCTAAAATTAAAATATAACAAGTGTGGTTTGGGACCCTGCTTGCAAAACATTTAGTCAAAAGGGGTTTTGCAATTAGTGGTGGACTGGTGGTTAACTTGTGGGTGACAATCTGTGTTAATTCAAATTATGTCACAGTAATAAGTAGCAAAAAGTACCTGGCAAAAGGGCTTTATAAAAATAAGAAACATATCAGACAATCTTACCACAGGCTGTTTGCAAACATAGCGCAGAATTTCCCCAATGTACTGCACAATAGTCACATTGTATTTGCGACAATCCGGCCAAAAATTGCTTGCAGAAAACTTTTTTCTCAATGCAACAGTGCAGCCTGGTAACAAACAATAAATCATCATCATCATGTTGTCATGCTAACAATACCAATTTCCCGGAAATAGCTTCACAATTTTGATGTTGTTTACAGCGTTTATAATAATTCATAGAATTATTAAATTAATTAAACAGTAATTTGTTTTGCCAGAAAAAGATAGCATGGTTGTACAATATTAACTAAAATAACACAATGCACTTGCCAAACTGAGCATGGATACATCCTTAACGGTTACAAAAAAAATATCTGTTTTATCTGACACATACCATGATGGATAGCCCCAACAATTCCTATGATTGCTCCAGAGCTATGGTAGAGCGGTAGACTCGTGTAAACAACATCATAAGGCTTGGGTTCAGCAAAACCCAGTATTGCGGCACCGGCAAAACATTTTGAGTTGTCTACATTCACAGCTTTGGGTAAACCTGAAAAAAGAATGATAAAAAATGTTGAAAGAAAGGTCTAAAATCCAGCCATTAATATTTTATTGTTTTGGATGACTTATTGTACAAATCACACAGTTGCAGTGCTGGAATCGAATTTAATATCTGAACAGGCAAACAAAACTGAAAATTTCAAATTTTAATCCACCTGTTGTTCCTGATGTAAAGATATAACAGATTGGATCTCTGTGTTTTACATCCCCTCTCCAAGATCTTGGAATATCCTCTGAACTTGCCTTGTCTGTTAAAAAAAAGCTATAACAGGAATGCTAGATTTTTGAAACAGTGCTAGTGTCACTCAGTTCTTTACTCTTGTATTTTACTTGACATATCCACATATGTGACATTGTTTTTGTCATAAGTGTTTACTGCATTTAGTTGGCTACAAATTTGCGCCATTTTCCCCACTAGTGTTTGTTTCAACATAATAGCACACAGAATGACAAAAACAACTCCTACCAATGAGAGGAGCAAGTGCCTGGAACTTGGTGTGGTCCTTTTCGTGAACGTAAACAGTAATTCCACGATCTTCAAGCTCATTTTCGATATTTTTAAGGGCCTGTTAAATACGAAAATTGTTTTAAAATTATAACTTAAATAATTAAAGCAATAGTAGATTGAAGTATGAAATGTTAAAAAAGTTTTTCAAATCGTCTAAAAATGTATTTTATATTATATATAGAACCTATCTTATTTAATCTTATTGTACAATTTTATGCATAATAGAAGTTTTCACAGACCCTCAGTTGAGAACCACTAAATAGTGACATTAAATACTTATTTAGTTTTGCCAGATGGCCACATTAACTTTGCAGGTAAATTATAGTTTCTTATTAAATTTAAACAATCCGTTTTAGTCTTGATTGGCAGAATGATAGTTCAAATTAGGGGTGCCAAGCAATATTAAATTTTTAACTTCAAATTGTGATGCTAAAACCTTACTGCCAACTGGTATGCAAATACAATTAAACACTATGCTAATAATTGTACTGGCCCTGCAGATTAACTATTACAGTGGCTTAACTAGACAATTAAAATGCCTTAGGGCAGAAAATAAGTTTTTTGGTAAGAAAACTAGAAGTTTCCAAGGAAAGATAAAGCAGTTGTAATAATACAAAACAACACATTGGTATATTAATTTATATACAACCTAGGATATTTGCGTTTATGTCCAAATATTACAAAACAAAGGGGTGGTTCAGGGTGACATTCTGTAATTGTCTTAACCAAGGACACAACATATTTTAGAACCTAGTAGCTGGTTTTGATGCAACAAAATGTCTGATGACCAACCCATTACCAATCTAACCTAACTGGTTAAACTTATATTTATGTAACTAGATTTCACAAATGTAAAATTATACTGCAGTGTATTATCTACAAGTAGGTTGCTGTCTGTTCCGTAAAACAGTCACAAAGCTGCCGAGATTTACATAACTACATGTAGCACAATTACAATTCACTACGATGACGCAGGTGGGTCAAAAGATTGAAAAAATTCTCACCGCCAGAATGGAAGGGTCACATCCGGCAACTAGAATCTTGATCTCGGACAAATCGATGCAATGCAGCAACGATTTTGATTTCAGATTGAAATTCAAAAACGAACACACTGCCCCAATTCGATTGCATCCAAGCCATATAGCGATATAATGCGGCTCATTCATCATTATCAGCCCAACCTGAAACAGCAGCAAAGAGATTTTGTTAAATAAATTTAGTCGTGTTATATTGGTATTATATTTGGTGTTATATAAAAATGTATGTTCACTTTAATTTTTTTTGTATTTTTTTAACAAAATATGGAAAATGTTTTAAAAAACTGAGAGAATCGATACTTTGATTACACCTTTTACACCAAATAAGTATATGAGCCCAAATGTTACTGCATATTTTATACCTTGTGTCCAGATTGAACACCCAAGCTGCGAAATGCATGTGCATATTGGTTGGTCAATTTGTGCATCTGCCCATAACTAAATATTTCTTCTTCATACAAAATGGCAGGGTGTTCTGGAGTTGATTTCGCTACTTCAGCAAGGCTGTAAAATAATTCAATAAAATATGCAACACAAGTATGGGTGAATGATAGCTAACAAGGCAACTTAATTCTTAAACAGTTTGGTTCATACAAAGTCGGATTAAATAGGAAAATAAATGATAAAGATAATTTATCAAATAAAGTGTTAATCTGTAAAATTTTTTTAAAGTAAATCAACATCCATAAAAATTTAACATACCGGTCACAAACTGCGATATCTTTTTTTCTGTAATAAGCCATTGTTCTAAGTGCTTTAATCATCTTTGATAGAAATGCGATGTCATTGGGTATCCAAGGATACCATCGCTTAATTAACTGCCAAATAAGAACGAATCCAGCTGGAACTGCCACAGCGTAAGGAACCATATCAACCAAATTCAACATTGCGAAAAGGTCTTGTCAATTAACTGTACAAAAACTATTGACCACCTTCACTCTATGAAATACTAAACAATGCATCAATTGACTTGTTATATTTTATTTAAAGGCTGCATTGGACTTTGTACCCATCCCATGATAAGTAAGAAAAGTTTTCATTGCTTCAGGCACTACATAGAACAAAATATTAAGAAAATATTTGCAATGCCATATATTAGCATATAAAAAAAAAATAATGTACTCATGTGCAATGAATATGCAGCTTGACTATAACAGCGATTTATAATACAAAGCAAAATTTATCAGGAAATTAAGTTTAAAACTATTCCCTGGCAATCAGTTGATCTATTGAAATGTACTGTATGTGCCTCAGGAAGACTTGTTTATTAGCAAATGTTGGACTCTGTACCAATCACACGACACGATCATCCATGTAAGAAAAAAGTTTTTATTGCTTTAGGCACACGGAATAAATTATTAAAAAAACATGCAATATAGCATCACAGACAAAGTATCATTCAAGGCAGTAATTTTTAAACGGTGGTGCATGTACCACGGAGAGTCTTTCATGTGGTATGCGACTAACTTCAGCATACTAAATTTGCAAAACCTTTTATTTTTTAAAACTTTCAAATTGAGTAATTTGTAATATTGCATATATTTATTCTTTAATTTGAGATTTCAAACGTTTATGACATAACATTTTTTTTAATTGTTTTTTGGATAGAACCGAAGGCGGGTAACCCAAACATGTAGCCACAGTTTAACACAACCATTTAAATGTAAAATAGGTGGCACACAAACACTGTACAAAAGCTAAAAATGGAACGAGAAAAATGTTTGGGAATTACTGATCTAAGGCTGTGCATTTACCATGATTTTAATATTGTGAAATAAATAATAATAATTTAACACCACTTTAAAATAACCCAACATGCATATGATTATTAGGTCTTTTTATCCCATTACTTGATCGGCTTTTATTCGTCACCACGTTTGCCATGGCCCATGAGTTGCCCTATGGCAGTCTTCAAAGCATAGTTAGTGCATCTCAAACATATTTTTCAGTTATCATAAATCCATATATATAGTCTTTTATTTAACAGTTTGTTTTGATCGATTTACAGTTTATATAGATTTTGTAGTACTGTATTTCTTAATTCAAGACAATTTTGAAAATAAAACATTTTGTAGACAAATTTCACAACATAGAAAAATCCTAAAATGTTTTACTGATGGACAAGCATTCAGTCATAGTTAAGTCGGGTACTTACTTAACACAAGACTAGTTAACCCTTGGGTTTTATCGGTGTCTATAGTGTAGAAATGTTTTTCTTTTATTTAATTTTGTTTTACATGTTCATTTAATGTTGCTTAAAAGTCGAACAATAAAATGAATTAAAAACCTCTGACGAGTACGTGTGCTTACCTGGTACCTCTAATTACTACAGGACCGCTTGGAGCGCTTGTATCACTTATATTGCTATGGAAAGTAATTCTAACCCTGACCCAAACACTAATCTCAACCCCAGAACTAACTTTAACCCCAACCCTAACATTACTATCATGGCTTTTGTACTAATTACGAAGTATAGTAAGCGATCCAAGCGCTCCAAGCTCTCCAAGCGATTTAAGCGCACCATGCGGTCCTGTAGTATTTAGAGGTACCGGTAGGGTTAGGGTTCCAAGCACCCGATCCAGACGATGCTGTAGTAATTACTAATTAGAGGTGTGATACAAGTGGACACTCAGTGGTTGAGTAAAAACTCACTAAAAAGATTTTGAGTGTTGTTTTGAATTTGTTGTTTTACTGCATGTCACGTTAGTTTACTGGTTAATTTTACTTCTCTCTAGTTTGCCACATGATTTTACTCTTGTCGAGGTGTCAACCAATATTTGTCTCGACATGTTACTTAACTGCCTGTATTTCTGTCCTAACTTTTATCGTGCTACTCGCCTACTTTTTGATTGGTAGCTTGGATTTCTGCACACGTAACGTTTTGCAAATTTTGCAGATTGATCGGAAAAAGGGAAAGGCCCTTCTTGTGAGACGGGCTGTTCACCAAAAAATGACGCATGCGACACGCCACTTTTTCAGAGGCGACACGCCACTCTTTTCGAGACGACACGCCACTTTTTCAGAGGCGACACGCCACTCTTTTCGAGACGACACGCCACTTTTTTCAGAGGCGACACGCCACTTTTTTCGAGGCGACACGCCACTTTTTCCGAGGCGACACGCCACTTTTTTCGAGGCGACACGCCAATTTTTTCGAGGCGACACGCCACTTTTTTCGAGGCGACACGCCACTTTTTCAGAGGCGACACGCCACTTTTTTCGAGGCGACACGCCACTTTTTCCGAGGCGACACGCCACTTTTTTCGAGGCGACACGCCAATTTTTTCGAGGCGACACGCCACTTTTTTCGAGGCGACACGCCACTTTTTCCGAGGCGACACGCCACTTTTTCAGAGGCGACACGACACTTTTTTAGAGGCGACACGACACTTTTTTAGAGGCGACAAGTTACTTTTTAAAACAGCATAAGAGCGCATTGATTTTAATCAGACGAAGGTAATAGAAAGATGTTTCTGAATAGTGTTGCAGATGACTAAGAATATTGAGGAGCTTCCTGACTAAAATTTCTTTGAATTCGATCGAAATAGTTTTTATGTGAAAACAATAGTGCATTGGTTTTAATTAGGTGTATTTATTTCAGCAAATTCTTAAAGATTTGACTGCCAAATATCGTTAAGTTGGTTAGAAAATAAGAGTACGATACATTTTGATATCAACTTGGAGATCATGATGCCATATCCAATATGTCCGAAAATAGGAACGCACTAAAAGGCTGACTGGCTGACCGGGCTTAAAAGGCTGACTTCGAAAAAGTGTTGCCGAACAAAAACATACATTTAAATTTGAAAGTAACAAATATTAGTTTACAATTGTGCCATGTTAAATTGTTTAATTTTTATATTACGTGATGCCGAAAGGGCGGACTTCAATATTATGCGACTTTGAAAGGGCTGACTTTAATATTATGCAATTTGAAAGGGCTGACTTTAATATTATGCGATGTTGAAAGGGCTGACTTTAGTATTATGCGATTTTGAAAGGGCTGACTTTACTTTTATGCGATGTTGAAAGGGCTGACTTCGTTATTATGCGATGTTGAAAGGGCTTACTTTATTATTTTGCGATGTTGAAAGGGCTGACTTTACTTTTATGCGATGTTGAAAGGGCTGACTTCGTTATTATGCGATGTTGAAATGGCTGACTTCGTTATTATGCGATGTTGAAAAGGGCTGACTTTAATATTTTGCGATGTTGAAATGGCTGACTTCGTTATTATGCGATGTTGAAAGGGCTGACTTTATTATTATGCTGTGTTGAAAGGGTTGACTTTAATATTATGCGATGTTGAAAGGGCTGACTTCGTTATTATGCGATTTTGAAAGGGCTGACTTTAATATTATGCGATTTTGAAAGGGCTGACTTTAGTATTATGCGATTTTAAAAGGGCTGACTTTAATATTATGCGATGTTGAAAGGGCTGACTTTAATATTATGCAATTTTGAAATAGCTGACTTTAGTATTATGCGATTTTGAAAGGGCTGACTTTAATATTATGCGATTTTGAAAGGGCTGACTTTAGTATTATGCGATTTTAAAAGGGCTGACTTTAATATTATGCGATGTTGAAAGGGCTGACTTTAATATTATGCGATTTTGAAAGAGCTGACTTTAGTATTATGCGATTTTGAAAGGGCTGACTTTAATATTATGCGATTTTGAAAGGGCTGACTTTAGTATTATGCGATTTTAAAAGGGCTGACTTTAATATTATGCGATTTTGAAATGGCTGACTTCGTTATTATGCGATGTTGAAAGGGCTGACTTTATTATTATGCGATGTTGAAAGGGCTGACTTTAATATTATGCGATTTTGAAAGGACTGACTTTAATATTATGCGATTTTGATTGGGCTGACTTTAATATTTTAGCCATTTTGATTGGGCTGACTTTAATATTTAAGCCATTTTGTAAGGGCTGATTTTAATATTATTCGATTTTGAAAGGACTGACTGTAATATTATGCGATTTTGAAAGGGCTGACTTTAGTATTATGCGATTTTGAAAGGGCTGACTTCGTTATTATGCGATTTTGAAAGGGCTGACTTTACTTTTATGCGATGTTGAAATGGCTGACTTCGTTATTATGCGATGTTGAAAGGGTCGACTTTAATATTATGCGATTTTGAAAGGGCTGACTTTAATATTATGCGATTTTGAAAGGGCTGACTTTAATATTATGCGATTTTGATATATTATTCTTTCATGGTTTACTTGAGAAAGGCTTCCAGCCAAGAGAATCCATAAAACAAATGGTATTTAACTTGAATACAGCAACACAAAGAAGCCAATTGGATCTTAATTGGTAATATAACCGCATTTGTATTTAAAGTCTTTTCATTCTGTATAAATTTCCGGTGTTTCTACACGAAGAGGACTTTAAATAGCCGGTGTGTTATAGCATTTGATAAGCCGCTTACAAAAGTTATAAGTGAAAATGTTTGAATAATTGCACAAAAAAACAACTCTATTATTTTCGACACAGTGTTTGGCCATGGCCATTTGTAACATTTTAAATGTGCTCCAGAGTAAATTTTTTTTAAGGTGAAGTTTCCAGGACCGCACCAACCACGATTAAACTCGTACAAATAATACATTTACATGCGGTGCAAAGACAGCACCATAGTGTCAACGGGGAGTTCCTTTTTTATTCTTATTTTCCAATACTGTTTGTGTGTTATTTTTATTCTTTCTTTCTATTGCTATATGTGCGGTATTTTTATTCTTTCTTTCTATTACTGTCTGTGTGTTATTTTGATTATTTCTTTCTACTAGTTACTGTGTATGTGGTTTTTTACTCATTCTTTCTATTATTGTATGTGTGGTATTTTTATTCTTTTTTTCTATTACTGTTTGTGTGTTATTTTTCATTCTTTTTTTCTATTACTGTTTTTGTTTCAACAACTTTGGCGATACTTTCCAAAGATTTATGGCCGGTTTATTTCGATAAAGAATCCATGAAATAAATGGTCTTCGATCTGAAGACCGAATCTTTATTTAAAGGCTCTTCCTTTATTAATCCAATTATGTTACCAAACCTTGACGTCATGTTTGAACGGAACATCGCAAATAACAATGGTGAAAATAGAGCTACGGGCATGGAGGATTCTTCAATAATTGCGGCAATGTAGGTTTCAATTGCTAAATCATCCAGCCATTCAAAGTTTTCAACGCTATTTATGCTAGCAAGAAAACCAGCATCGGGTATCCTTGACATCCTATTTGTTGCTTTGATATGGTTAGTCCACGTGTAGTTTAAGGAACTTTTTGCTTCGTGATGATCCACAAAGGTCGTCATACCGTTTGGTGCAGTGTTTTGTGTGCCACTGGTTCTGCAGAATCCAGAAACATTTAGTAAACAATTAACATGTTTTTGTGGTGTCGAATCGACACTGTCGATGAAACCATTTTAACGATGTCGGATACAGCTAACACGGAATCTGGAGCCGGCTCTACTATGTAGTCATAATTATGTGTTTGTACATTCTTGTTTAATTTCAGTTAAAACCTCTTTTTGTCAAATAAAAAGTTTTTATGTGGTGCTGGTACATCTGTTTTGGTCGAAGTCAGCCCATTCAAAATCGCATAATAATAAAGTCAGCCCTTTCAAATCGGACAATATTATAGTCAGCCCTTTTATAAACGCATAATATTAAAGTCAGCCCTTTTAACATCGCATAATAACGAAGTCAGCCATTTCAAAATCGCATAATATTAAAGTCAGCCCTTTCAACATCGCATAATAACGAAGTCAGCCCTTTCAACATCGCATAATATTAAAGTCTGCCCTTTCAAAATCGCATAATATTGAAGTCAGCCCTTTCCAAACCGCCTAATATTAAAGTCAGCCCTTTCAAAATCGCATAATATTGAAGTCAGCCATTTCAAAATCGCATAATATTAAAGTCAGCCCTTTTAAAATCGCATAATATTAAAGTCAGCCCTTTCAACATCGCATAATAACGAAGTCAGTCCTTTTAAAATCGCATAATATTAAAGTCAGCCCTTACAAAATGGCTTAAATATTAAAGTCAGTCCTTTCAAAATCGCGTAATATTAAAGTCAGCCCTTTCAAAATCGCATAATAACGAAGTCAGCCCTTTCAAAATCGCATAATATTAAAGTCAGCCCTTTCAAAATCGCATAATAACGAAGTCAGCCATTTCAAAATCGCATAACATTAAAGTCAGCCCTTTCAACATCGCATAATAACGAAGTCAGCCCTTTCAAAATCGCATAATATTAAAGTCAGCCCTTTCAAAATCGCATAATATTAAAGTCAGCCCTTTCAAAATCGCATAATGTTAAAGTTAGCCCTTTCAAATTCGAATAATATTAAAGTCAGCCCTTTCAAATCGAATAATATTAATGTCAACCCTTTTATAAACGCATAATATAAAAGTCAGCCCTTTAAATCAGTACTTTAAATATTAACAGTATTTGAATTTTTATTCGGCAACACTTTGTCCAGGACATTCTAGTAAAAGCATAGAATACTAACTTACAGATAGAAGGGTAACGAAATCGGCCGATTGTTACGGTCACGCTTGAGTACCTGTTTACTAAATGCTACCACAGTCAATACCTCGGTATTGTTTTTATATAAAATACATAGTTAAGACTGCGGCAGTTTTACCGAATTAGTTGTTTATGTTTATTTCCTAATTAAAAAAACGTTATTATTTAACCATTTACTATTATGCAGCAATAACAAGACAGATTTTGAACGCACAACCCGAACATTTCCACTGCTACTACTCTAGCGAATAGGCTAGCACTTACAGGCAATCAGATTGCCTTAGTCGTTGCGAAGTTAAAAATGGCAGAGAGGCATTTTAATTGGGGAGATTGAGCGGATCAAACTGTTAACAACTGAAGAAGAGAACGATTTTGTCTCAGCCGAAAATATATGTCAAATGAGGTTTCCTTCTACGCAGTGTTGGAAAGGCCCTTGCCTGGTTATTTAAAGCTCAGTATACCTGGTTTGAAACTAGTCAAACAGTGGTGCAATGAATTTAGCAGCAACAGAGATGCAAATAAAATAGTTTTTCACTACCTAAAATACTGCAACGAAGCATCTTCTTTGTTTTGTGATGCAAGTGCCAGTTATATAGTTGCAGCTAAACACCTTTTGCGATTTTTAAATTGTATTGTTTTAAAACCACAAGCATCAAAAGAGAAAGCAGTTTGGGATTTCAAAGGAAGAACACGATATCATTGAGTTGAGTACTTGGCAGGGTATGTGATTCGTACATCATGAAAAAATATTCTCAAATAGAGCTGCAAGATTTTTTTAGACCGAAACCGTATATTTGTTAAATGTGTATTGCAAAAAAATAATAAAAAACTATTCCAAGCATTTTTTCTTTGTGATTGGCTCATGACATACAGTGGTCCATGGATTTTTAGTACTGAAAGTGGTGTTTCCAACCTTCACCCTCTTTATAATTTTCCTTATTGGGATTTTCTGATCGACTTCCAGGTGATCTCTGAAAAACAATAACAAAAATATAGTTTATACACATATATATATATATATATGCCGAGCTTGTTTGCGGTATAACATCAGGATAGGGCACTCCTATTTATCAGTGGGGTGGGAAAACGAAAATCAGTTATACACCAACACGCCATTAGTTATGTCCAGGATACCTATTATCTTGCAGTTAGGTGATCTCATCATGCATTCTGTCTGTATACAATTTCCCCTTACATTGGTAATATGCAGTGAGTGAACCTTTATTAACAGAACAAGTTTATAGAATTGCAACAAACTAATAAATTGTACACTGTACAGACTTACTAAAAACAGAATGAATGGTAACAATCTGCGGACTGCCTATATTAAGTTCAGAAGAAGAAATGGACCAGCCACAAAATTATATCTTAATGACACGTGCATCCCAGCCTAATACTATTCTGAAATGTTAACAATGCTTAAAAATAATAAAATTTTAAAAATGATAAACTGTCAAAACTTTATATTTCTGTTGTTTCTTAATATTAGAACTTAAGGTATTACACTACCTTATATTAAATTGCCTTTCTTTAGTCCCTTTAACTCAGCAACCAAGATACTTTTTTTTCACAGAATTTCCATGTGCAGGGCTCGACATACACGCTTGTCCGCCTGTCCGGGACAGGTGATTTATAGCGTGGGACAAGTAAATACTGCGCGGCGCTTGTCCGACGGGACATGTTAAAAATGCAAACTAAACGCTATTTTCACTATCCTTCACCGCCGTGTATATCGAGTTCAAACCGTGTTAATCTACCACCATGCGCGAAAATTCCTACTATTTCGTTGCCCGTTGCTTTTGTTACAATTAGGATTTATTAGCGGTAACTGAGACGAGTTGAAAAGAACTAACACTCGGTCGCAATCTTTGTGCGGCGAATATGATAAAGACCGATAAGCAATCTTCGCATCGGGTCATAATAAAGTTGTAAAATAAAATTAAAATAAACTCCAAAAGCGTGTGAAATAATCACATATCTTTTGTCAACGCACAGACAAACATCTTAAAATAACGCGACTTAATAATTTTCATCGGTAAATTATATTAAAGTCGAACGCGTGGTAAACATGACATCCCAATCCAGGGTTTTCGTCTCTGCTTCAATTGGTTAGGTAATTGAACAATTTTACCTATGGGTTATTAATTCTTAGTATTATTAAATGGTAATTATTACAATTCGAGTGCAACATTAAAAAACGATTTCGAAAGAGAGAGTAGCCTATGTTGTTTGTTAATACCAATCTTACGCGCATCTTCATGTAAACCGCAACGAAATAAGAAAGGCGATACCTGTTTCCATGATAAGCAAGGCCAAAAAGCATCAAATTTTGGGCGAGTAAGAATTCACTCGCGTGTGGAAGCTCACACAAGCAATGCAAGTACACATGGCTCCCAACTGTAGTTTGTATGACGTAACAACTGTTTAAATATAGTATTAAAATTTTGTAGGTCTTGGAGTTGCTAACCGCAGCGTCGCTTTTTTAAAGATTCGTAGCGGTGTTTATTGCTTTGATCGGCGGCTTGACCTTAGGGTTACGTTGACCTAGATTCAATACAGGACAACAGACCCACTTCCGCGCACGTTTTCCCCATGTTCTTCCCATTACTAAGTACTAGCTAGAGAGAACAGTAGGCTAAACATCTGGTTAACCGTTTTTTCTTTAATCGGTTAGCCGTTATAAGAATCTAGGTTCTTGCACAGCGTTAGCGATAGTATATTATTACTCGCATGGCGTGCACTACGCGAGTAATCATGCCAGCATTACTCGTACGGATTTTTGGCCCTGATAAGGAACGACTTTTGAGGGGTGACCTAATCGCTAAATGGTGTGTTAATCACATGGTCTGGAACCTCGGGAATCGGGAAATTAAATTGTGATTTTTTATGGGACAAGTGTAAGCTAAATGGGACAGGTCAATTTATTACTGAACTTGTCCCACAGGACAAGTGCTCTTAAATCTTTATGTAGAGCCCTGATGTGTCTAAAAAAACAAATTATGATTACGTTAAACAATTAAAATATCATGCAGCCTATTCAACTTTACCACTATAGTCTAATATACAATAATTAAAAAATACTCTGACAACTTGAAATTCTAAAATCTATATTATAATACCGGTAGTCGGTAGGTACCAATGATATCCTCAGATATACAGTGAGTCTCACAAACTCCAGCCTTTTATAAACATGTATAATAAATTTATAACACTAACATCTTTCTGCACATGACTTACCATTTTACTACATTGTAGGGGTGACTCTAAATACCCAGTGTGGGCAGTGTATGGGCACACTTGAAACTCTTACCTTAATTCTAACTCTGACCCCAACTCTAACTTTCGCATGCTGCCTGCACACTGCCCATACTGGGTATTTAGAGGAACTGCATTGTAGGCTTCTACTACATTATAAACTGGGCTGTTTTAGGCATATATGTGAAGGAAAATCACACCTAAAAATTTACCTAGACAAAAAATAGTTACTGATAATATAATGTACCGACATACTTACGATTCTTTTTTCAGCATATCTTTAATATCATCGCTAGCTTCTGCATCTCTCATTGAAAGCAAAAAGTTAGTCAAAACAATTCGATTAGCTTTAGCCTGGCTAGATTTTGCCAAGTTTGGTCGATATACTGTGAATATTATTGGGCACCTAACTTATTTTTTCTTGCCAAACTTCCGCGGCCACTTACATCCAGGAACGGGACACTGGGATGGCATTTTTTGCTTAAAAAACGTATTTTTTTGTTTAAAAAAGTTGAAACAACCAGCAATTCCGCAGGAGCTATCGCAATTCAGTAAACAAGTGCTCATGCGTGACCACTTTCTGACGTCATAAAAAAACAAACAAAGCGTTACCCTTCTATCTGTAAGTTAGTATTCTATGGTAAAAGTCTTAAAGAAAGGCAGCGCAGCCACTACCACTGCGACACTGCCCACATTCACAATTTTTTAAAGATGGAAGAAAGCTATCGTTTAAAGCAGCGGTTCCCAAACTGGGCGCCGCGAAAGCATGCGGAAGTTGCTGCATTTATAATACTGTTTCCTCACAAAAAAATTACAGTACATGTGTTAGTTGGAGATGTACAAGCCTGGTGTGCAACCCCATAAAGTATTCTGTTTTACTTGATTAAAAACTCCTATTGTTCGGCTTGTTAACTGCCACTATTTGCTGACTTACCGTGCATTGTTTTCGAATAATGGTTTGTCAAATCACTGTTTTGCATTGATTGACTAATCGTCAAAGTGAATAGTTTTGAAGAATTTGAATGGTTATATAAATGCGTACTGGTCTGGTTATGCAATATACAATACTTGCAGTTAGAAAATGTTGGCATTATGAGGGAGCCGCAAGGTTTAATAAGTTTACAAAAGGCGCCGCCAACAACAAAAGTTTGGGAACCGCTGGTTTAAAGGACCCTTAACAATGTAGCATAGGTAACAATTAATCAGTATTTGTATAATTCGTCCGAATTGATTATAATTCAAATGGCAAAAGTATTGCAAATATTAACGCATCTAGGAATCTACTGTATCTGTATGCTATCATGATTAATCATTTTATATCAGAAAATTAATTGTGTTTTGAAAAGGAGAAAAAGTGATTAGAGAAAATTCTCAGTAAGCAGGAAATCTAATTCTAACTTGTCCCCAACACTAATATTAACCAATCAACTAACCATAACTATAACAATAAAGAAAGATTAGGCATATGTATAACCAATATTTTTTTCTTATCTGATGAAAAATAAGAAATCATTCTGGTTCGACTGGTGGTATAGTGCGACGCATTTCAACCGAAGGATTGTAGAATCGAAACTGGTCGCAAGATAGTCGGTTGTGTCCTCGTGAAGACACTTAACGAACATTGCCTTAACCAGCGAATTAATGGGTTTTACAAAAATGAAGGAACGGGTGTATTCTATATAACATACTGCAATAGCTCTGGTAACCCGGCGGTGGGCGCAAGGTGATCTGTTGATTGCATGTGTGTTAACCCCCTTGGTTTTCCTATTCACGGGGATAAACATGAAAATCCTATCTTATCCTATCCTATCATAGGAGTATTTGTCTTTGTAAACAATTTTGTTATCTGTAATATGTTGTGTTTGGATTGTTAGTAAGGTTTTAACTAGTTAAGACAATTTGTGTATCTTTTACTGGTATTTCGAATTGCAGCAAAAGAAAAAGTGGAATGAAAAATATTGAAGCCGAGATAAATAAGCATGTTCATTCAATAACAGGTAAAAAAACATTGGAGTTGTTTTGCTCTTTTATGGGTAGGTAACACAATTGTTTTCATGCTGAACCACAAAAACTTTAGTTTAGAACTTGGTTTATTGTTGTGACTGTAAGATCTCCTTTATCAATTACTTGTTATATGATGTCTATGTAATATGCTGAAAGTAAGTGTATCAAACATGGTTTAACTATTTTATTACTTGCATTGAAAAGCATGTAGTACATATTTATTGAACTGAGAATTTTAAGTATTAAGAGCATGATTTTTTAATAAGTTACTCATCATTAGGTAGTTGATTAAGATTGTTCGTTTTACCAGAAAAGGTGGTGGGAAAATACAAAAGTTAGTTGTGTAAAAGCGATAACTGGTAATTGGTTGTGTCCTTGAGTAAGGGACTGGGGCCTTATCTACACCTAACTGATCATCAAATTAAAAAAAAATTCCTTAAGTGGGGCATAAGTTAATCTGATAAATACTTGTATGAGGATGTCCCTCAGGTTATTTAGATCTGAAACAATATCCTATGTTGCTATGTATAAAGAAAGTTCTGGGTTAATCCCAATTAAGGATTTAAGAAATAGGTTTTATCATTTTTGTGCAATGCAGAATAGAGAGTATGACTTTACATGTGTGAAGTGTGGTTAACCCAAGAATTATAATAGGAGATGGAAACGGGGCAAATTGTTTCCGTAGACCAGTTTACTTTTACGATCTAAACATATTTTATATACTAAGTATTTCCCTGTATCAAAAAATCTATATACTTGAACATACTTGTTTACATTCAATTATATGTTAATTTTTTTAGGCTCTCCAGCCAGAAGAAACCAGTCAAGATGTCGTTGATTGTGAAGAAATATGGTTGTAATACAAAAAAGAAATAGAGCATTTTATGGTATGGGAAATTATACAACTAAAATAATTTCACTGGAAATTTAGCATCTACACATTTAAAATTTAAATTTTGGGTGCAAATTTCAACCACCATCATTAATTAGCTAATGATATTGCAAGTTTTAATTTAACTCCTAGATAATTATGGCAGAACAAGACATTCTTACATGTGTTTGGTGACAATACACTTACAAACTTTTAAAAAATGATTGCTATAATTCTTTAAAAAAAAATCCCGAAAAGTTAGTTACTCAGTATTTGGCAAGTACAGGTTTACCTCCAGGTTAAACCCCAAATGTTTTGTAGACACATCAAAGTCATGTGAGTTACTATATGTATTAGGTTAGGACCTATTTGTTTATGTTTGCAGGAACAAACTACGTAAGCTGCGTATAAAATATAGCAATTGTCGTTAAAGACCCTGCTTGCATATATTATACACATG
>CH002567.1:2736071-2778842 GCA_000149265.1 Ciona savignyi | reverse complement strand
ATGGATGACACTGAGTCACTCCAGTTGTTGAATATTAATCTTTGTAATATCATGGTCAAACTAATTATATGTGAATAATATGATATGCATTGGTTTTGATACTGTGTACACCACTACGCTGTGATTTCGACCCAGTAACTTAGTTTATTTAATTTAAATAATAAACAAAATGCATTAACCTAGGGAAAGCAAGTTGGACTCAATGGGATGAACAGTAATCTTCTGTTAATTGATTAGACGTATGGCTATAACTTTGATGCTTTGACATTTAATAAACTAAATTAAGTGTTTTCCCCCAGAGCCCAGAAATAACCTTTGTTGAGTGTGTGAAAAACTGAACTGTGGAAAAGCTAAAACAGACTGGGTAAGTCTTCTGATCTTTGTTTTCCTGTAAGTGGTAAAACACAAGAACGTGTTGTCACACTCCCTCAGCTTACTGTGTGTACGTCATGACCTCCCCAGCTTTGGGTGTGGGTTATATTGGTGATTTTACACTGTTAATACTGGTTTGTATTTTATTTAGATATGCTGCGACAAATGCGAAAGATGGTTCCACAGAGACTGCATTAACTTATCGAAGCAACAGTTTCAAAATGCATTCAAGCAAAAATGATATTGCCAATTTTGTGAATAAGACACAGTACATAAACTTGCAATTTAGCTTTTTCAATTTATTGCTCAGGATAATTGATCACCTGTTTTTGAATTTTTTAATAGTACAATTTTGTTTATTTTCTTCTTCGTTTTCTACTTCATCCAATATGGAATTTTAGCCAAAGTTGATTATACCTTACATCGCTGGTATTTTTTACTTAATATTTCTGTATTTTCTATTTTATTTTCTACTTCATCCAATATGGAATTTTAGACCCAAATGGTGTTAATACTGATACTGTTATTTACAATTACCTGTTACATGATTTTCTTTTGTTTTCTGCATTACATAAAGTTCCTTTCAATGTTTGTGTGATGTTTTACCAATCACCTAAAATGCCACATACGACCATTTCAACAAGTAAATTTACTGTCAATAACAGATGTTACTGGTACTGGTAGACGTTGCGAAACAATCTTAATTTCTGTTGTGAAACTCACAGAGGGCAATTGTAATTAATCTTGAGCAAGATCTACCACAGTATTTTTAATTAAATTTAGGTTAGTTTATTCATTTTTTGACTCCAGTAATAAATAATGAGGACACAAGAAAGCAAAGTTTACCCGGTTTACATATTTTGTGTAACTTAAACCGCTTCTTGTGTTAGCACTTGCATGATTAGCCCCTACCAAAGTGTGGCACGGTACAAGGATATAGGATAGGATATTCATGTTTATTTCAGTGAATTGTTCTATTTTGTTATTTCCGGTCTTACATGACCGAACGAGCAACTGGAGCTTTTAAGCAGGACCCTATTTTGCACAAACCATTCCACATAAAGATTACAACACTTTCTTATTACGTGCATTCTTCCTCCGGCCGGTTAGTCTTGCGGTTAAGTGCGTCGCCTTTTAATCGAAAAGTTGCAGGTGCGAAACTGGTCGCTAGCTAGTTGGTTGTGTCCTTGGGCAAGGCACTTTACGGACATTGTATCATAGGGATGAAAAGTGAAAAAGTGCTTGCCATGGATAAATAAATATGAAAATTGACTTCAGATTATAACAACAATAACAAAAAAGAGTTGCTATCTTGCTCACATTTAACCATAAGTCCACTCATGAGAAGAATATAAGAAATTTCTTAAACTATCAATACATAGTAGTGAGTTATTGACCGGCCCGATTGTCTAGCGGTTAAGTGCGTCGCCTTTTAATCGAAAGGTTGCAGGTGCGAAACTGGTCGCTAGCTAGTCGGTTGTGTCCTTGGGCAAGGCACTTTACGGACATTGCCTGAACCCAGCGGATTAATGGGTTCTACCAAATTGAAGGAACGTGTCTTAGCTCCGGTAACCCGACGATGGGCGCGAGGTGATCTGACGATTACCCGTGTGATAACCCCCTAGGTTTCCCATTCACGGGGATAAACATGAATATCCTATCCTATCCTATCACCTTTGAAAAAATGGCATGTCGCCTCGGAAAAAGTGTCGTGTCGCCTCGAAAAAAGTGGCGTGTCGTCTCGAAAAAAGTGGCGTGTCGCCTCTGAAAAAGTGGCGTGTCGCCTCTGAAAAAGTGGCGTGTCGCCTCTGAAAAAGTGGCGTGTCGCCTCGAAAAAAGTGGCGTGTCGCCTCGAAAAAAGTGGCGTGTCGCCTCGAAAAAAGTGGCGTGTCGCCTCTGAAAAAGTGGCGTGTCGCCTCGAAAAAAGTGGCGTGTCGCCTCTAAAATAGTGGCGTGTCGCATGCGACATTTTCTGGTGTATAGTCCTATTGCTTCTTGTCATTTACCCGGACTCCCATCTAGTGTTTAAAAGTCTCTAAGTGGGGAGCGGAGCAAGTACCATAGAGTAACTATCGCTTTGCCTTTGGCATGTAAGTCAATCTCTACTGCGTCACCCTGGTTCTACTAATTTGAAAGAATATGTGAATCATACTAACATAACACACTGCAATAACTCCGGTAACCTAACGGTGGGCGCGAGGTGATCTGACGATTAACCGTGTGTTAACCCCATTGTTTTTTTCCATTTACGGGGATAAACATGAAGGTCCTATCCTATTCTGATATGAAGAGACATTTGCAATGCTTAAGCCACCTTAACTAGCTGGCGGTCTAGTTCTGGACGTCGCGGCATATAGGATAGGATAATTATGTTTATCCCATGAATGGGGAAAACCAATGGGGTTAACACACGGGCAATCGTCAGATCACCTCGTGTCTACCATCGGGTTACCGGAGCTATTGCAGTTGTGTTGTGTATGAATCACACGCTCCTTTAATTTAGTAGAACCCATTAATCCGCTGGGCTCAGGCAATGTCCGTTAAGTGCCTTGCCCAAGGACACAACCGACTAGCTAGCAAACACTTCCGTACCTGTAACCCTTTGGCTGAAAGGTGGCGCACTGAGCCACCAGACTAATCTGTCGGACATATAGTATATACCTCAGATGAAATCGAGATTAGTTCCTTTAAAATATGTCCACCGATGTCATATCTAAAAGGTAAACGGGAATTGATTAAAGGGGATCAACATATGGATGTTCCATTTTCCTTCTATATCTTTAATATACGAATATTTAGTGTTAAAATCAAAGAAAAGGTATTTTAAAAGGTTCTCTTGTATAACTTGTTTCCTTTTTTGAACCAAATGATCAACAAACCCTGTAACGAGTTGTTGACTATGACGAAACTTGGTCCAGTATAAAAGAGTTCACTATCAAGCAGTCATTTACAATTTCTTTACAGATCGTTGGTGAATATATTTCCTCCACGTATATCGGTAGTTATTATTTTAAAGAATATTCATCATTGTTATACCGCCAATCACCAACGAACAATCTCCATTCTTTACCTCACCACACCTTGATTCAAGTACAGTACAGTATCAAGTACTGAGGCAACGCAGACATATTTATGAAGCAACAATGCATATAACTAGAGAGTGTCAACCACGTGTTTACCCATCACTATTTGTAAAACACATGTCGTATGCCATATATTCAAAAATACCGTTTTGGTTATTAACGTCTCTGGGGAATTCCCCTAGATTTATCACCCACAATTTTGCTCCTGCGTATCTCGACCATGTTGTCTAACAAATAACAAAGCTTTATTACTATTTTATTCTTCCTTCTGGTAGATGTCGGGGCGCCATGCCATGCCTGTCACAATCATTATTTGAGAACAAAATCTTTTTTTAGGGTATTTCCCTAGGTAATTTTTTTATTTTTTCTAAGTGTTAAATCAGTGCCTAATGCACTTACATTCCACCAAATCTTATTTAAATTGGAGCAGCCCTTTAAGCGCTATGCCACAAAAATCTAAATTTTTCATAAAAAATACCGTTTTGGTTTTTAACCTCCCAGGGGAATTCCCCTTGATTTATCACCCAAAATGTTGGTTTCTGCATATCTAGACCATCTTGTCTAACACATGGCTAAGTTTCATTACGATTCCGTTATTCCTTCTGGTAGATGTCGGGGCGACATGCCATGCCTGTCACAATCATGATTTGAGAACAAAATCTTATTTTTTAGGGTATTTTCCTAGGTAAATTTTTTATTTCTTCCAAGTGTTAAATCAGTGTCTAATGCACTTACATTCCACCAAATCTTATTCAAATTGGAGCAGCCCTTTAAGCGCTATGCCACAAAAATCTAAATTTTTCATAAAAAATACCGTTTTGGTTTTTAACCTCCCAGGGGAATTCCCATTGATTTATCACCCAAAATGTTGGTTTCTGCATACCTAGACCATCTTGTCTAACACATGGCTAAGTTTCATTACGATTCCGTTATTCCTTCTGGTAGATGTCGGGGCGACATGCCATGCCTGTCACAATCATGATTTGAGAACAAAATCTTATTTTTTAGGGTATTTTCCAAGGTAATTTTTTTATTTCTTCCAAGTGTTAAATCAGTGTCTAATGCACTTACGTTCCACCAAATCTTATTCAAATTGGAGCAGCCTTTTAAGCGCTATGCCACAAAAAACTAATTTTTTCATAAAAAACACCGTTTTGGTTTTTAACTTCCCAGGGGAATTCCCCTTGATTTATCACCCAAAATTTTGGTTTCTGCATATCTGGACCATGTTGTCCAACAAATAGCTAAATTTCATAACGATTCCATTATTCCTTCTGGTAGATGTCGGGGCGCCATGCCATGCCTGTCAAACCTTTGACGAAAAAAAAAAAGAAAAAAAAAAAAACGGGCAAAAACAATATGTGTCCCATTTTTCCAAATGGGACCTATAATTATGTATGTAGATAACCAATTTAGACAAACATTAAACACTTTGTATAAGATAAACCAAGTGTGATTAGGTAACCATGAAATGAAACCAAATCGTTTCTGCATGCGAAAACATATAGCGCGGAGTCAAATTGAAAAATAAAGGTGGTTAACAAGTGGTTGACAGTTCTTTAAATAATATTAAGTCCCCTTATATTTGTGCAGGTGCAATAGTCAGCAAACTTTTTTGCAAAAAAAAACAAGCTAAAGATTTTGCTTGTGGTCTATCTCAAAGTCATGTATGTCCTATACAGTATACAGTAGGTACGTAGAATAGAGTGTAGCCGAATTTTTTTCCTGTCCTATTGTATTTTGGTAAAATAGGTCAGTATTGCAAAATTACGTTCTTTTACCGTTGAATTTCTTTTGTGACATCACATTTAATTCTTTTGCATTTATAATGGCAACTATGATTGTGGAATAACCGTTTTTTTTATCCTAAAGGTGTCAACAGATTGTTTTGTTAACAGATTGGAGCTTACTTTTCGTGCAACTTCATTGGTGTCATTTTTAAAATGACCCCTAAAAAACATTTTATTTGTTTTTTCTTTGGATTTGTACTGGGCTCTGTTATAATTCCACTGTCATATTATTCCAGAAACAGTATGGTGAGTTATTGAACACTAAATATCTGGCATATTTTAGACTAGACTATACAAACAGCCTAGGCTCAGTGTCTCTGGGAAACTAAAGTTTCATAATTTTAAGGTAGCATTGAAAGATGTTTTAGATGTGAAAAGGTTTTAGAGTCAGTTTATGATACTACTGTTAATCTCCGACCCGACGTGTGAAAATGGTATGGAATAATAGACAGTCAGTATCGCACATTTTCAATTTGACAGGGGGTATTGTGTAATGTAGTAGGTGAACATGCATCGTCTACATCAGTGCTTCGCAAGCAGTGTACCACGGCTCGCTACTCTGCCGCAAGACACTGCTGGTTGTGCCGCGGGAAATATAAATATTTTTTAAACAGTTTTTACCAAAAATTGGATTATAGTATTTGCGAATTACGGCTTTCAGACACTTTGCTAATATAATATCGAATGAATATAGCTTGTTATAAGACCTCCCATTGTACATATAATACTAAGGTAGCGTTAAATACCTTGATAAGCGATTAGCAAGTAGCTAATTGCGACAATATGATTGTGTATGTGCGACGCGTTATCAACATGTTACTGTTTCCTGTAAATAACAGTACACTCATCGAAGGGACAAAATTGAGTTTTCGGTAAAAGTAAGGCCCTATTATCCATTATAATATATTAACTGTACCTAGATATTGTAGTTGAAATATTTTTTTACAGGTTATGAAGATTGCTACAACAAGCATGCCAAAAACTACAACCCCGACTGTACTTTCCGAATCGAATGACTTTCTGCAAACTATGCGGGTAATTCACAAGGAACGAAAAGATACGTTAATGAGAACCTGTACTACATTAAATACCACATGCAAAGGTGCTGGCAACAGTTACTTTGAGAGGGCGTTTTTTTGTCCGAAGTATAAGGTGGGCTTACCTATTACATGCCGAGTGCTTAATAGGGTATATATTATTACATTCCACACCATTGGTAAATAAAATACTACAATTTTAATCTATTAAAACGGTTAGCACGGCTGATTCATATACATAATTTATAAATATATTTTAAAAAATTGTCTCAGTAAAGAGCATATTGTTTGTTTAAAACTTTCTAAAATCATATAATGCTCTACTGCACAAGCATTGCTATTTTATACGTTTGACCAAGATAACTTTGATTTCTGTACTCACGCTATAATGTTTTCGTGGATATAGGATGTCATGGGAAACGTTCGGTCACACAACCAAAATGTGTATATACGTAAACTATTTTATACAGCTTGCAGCATGCGACATATATAAAAGCGGCAGCTCGAGCATGCTTAGTTCTTTCCTGGGAATGAATGGTGTCAATTTTAAACAACTGGATTTTTCTGGTTTAATGCGCGAATCGGGAAAACTTCGATTTAGCGCACTTTCAAACTCTGAAGAGAAAACCAAAATGTGGAATTCCTATTTAAAGGTAAAAAGAGAAGCCTATAGCTTTAATTTGATATGTCCGACACATTATGCTGGTAGGTTGGTGCGCCGCCTTTCAGTCGAAGGGTTGTAGGTTCGAAACCGGTCGCTATCCATTCGGTTGTGTCCTTGGGCACGGCACATAACGAACATTGTCCGAACCCAGCGGATTAATGGCTAAATTGAAAAAACTGTGAATCATTCACAACACACTGCAATAGCTTCGGTAACCCGGCGGTGGGCGCCAGGTAATCTGGCGATTGCCCGTGGCCTATCCTTCTCGTATATCTACAATATATAAATATTTGGTGTTAAAATCAAGTTCAGGTATTTCTAAGAGTTCTCTAGTATAACTTATTTCCCTTTTTAAATCGAATAATCAATAACAAACCCGTTAACGAGTTGTTTCCTTACCAATCTTGTTTGCATTTGGCAGGTAATTTTGGTCCGAGATCCATTCGAAAGATTCGTTTCAGGATACACAGACAAGTTAATTCCGACTGGATTGGGGTACACTGACCACTACAGCAAATGGTCAAAAAAAATGATGAACAGCTCACGTCATCTTAGATCGGATCCGACGAAGAGGAATCAAACCAAACCTGAGTACGCTACATTTGAAGACTTTATAAATTACATTTTGACATTACAAGTTCCGATGGACGGCCACTTTGCAGATTACGTCCAACTTTGCGAGCCTTGTCAACACGGGTATGACGTCATAATGAAAATGGAAACCCTACAAAATGACGCACGTTATGTTAGTTCTTTGATGAACTTAAATGACGAACATAGAGAATTGTTTTTTGGGAAAGTAAGCTCTAGAGCGACGAAAAGCAGCAAAACTCTAGAATACTTCAAAACCATCCCCAAAGAATTAGCTAACAAACTCTATCAGAATCGGATAAGAGACTTCGAAATGTTTGGTTTCCGCAAACCTGAGTGGTTATGTTGATTAGTAGCTATAGTGGCTTGTGTGACTTTGGACTACTAACAGTTCAGTTCTAATTGGATGTTGGCACGGGCAATCCGTGGTTAATTTTTGGTAAAAGGTTCCATTTCTTATAATCAAAGTAAATACAAGCTCATATGAAAATATGCACCAAATTTCCGTTACAATAGCCAGCTGTTTTCGCACCGTTAAAATAATAAAGCTTCTAGTGTGTATTTTTATGACGTAGTGCATTTATTTTGATGTAAATTTGTATTCAATGTGTATTTATAATATACATCGGTGTCATTCTATCCAAACTTTAATCGTTTTTGTTTCACCAGAAGAAACCCGATCTAAGTTACTATAAATGTACTCAGAGTACCGGGTGTCGAGCACGTACCAAATTCCGATATTAACGCAAAATATAAATGAAAATAGATTTTATAAAGGACCAAAATATTGCACATACTATAATGCAACTGTCATGAAATGCAATTACAGTATACGTCATTTCATATTTGGGTTATTGAAGGGACACTTATTGCAATCAGACTATCCATGGCCAAAAATCCGCGCGAGTAACACTCGCATGTTTACTTGCCTGAAAACTCACTCTTACAAAACAACTAATTAACGTTTACCTCGACCATTTTCTATTTTAACTGACGTATAGGGAAATAAAAAACAAATTCTCATTATTGCGATTCCACACGCGAGTGAATTCATTTTGCTCGCTCGTAATTTAATGGATGTTTGGCCCTGAGAATTATTTTCGATGGCACAATGGTTTTGACAACATCGCTAACGCAGTGCAATAATGCATTTTACCGAGATGTTAATGAATGTTAGCCGAGATGTAGGTGGGTGTCAAGAACAACTGCAACACGTTATATTGTGATTATTCGATCAGTACTACTTCCGGCAAGAGTATACTAATTATTTTTACCCTTATTGTATTTCTCTTGTCGGGCACTATTTTGTGTTTTAGTTTTATCACTGCACGTGTTTGCTTATCAGAATTATTTAGCGAAGTGCGTTGGTTTCTTATCAGCATGCAAGGTGTTCAGACACTCCATTTCTTGCGTCGTTCTCGAAACGTGTTGTACCTCAAAAGTAGGGTTTTTAGAATCTAATAGGTTATGAAGGGATCTCTTTGCTTTCGCTGGCTTGTTCTGCTTCTGCTTGTAGGATTGCTGGTTTTAGTAGCTGCATACATCAGTATTATACGACGAGCATCCAGTGGTTTCTCTACGAAGACAAATTACGAAAAACCGTATCCCACTAGGTATCCACAAAGAATAACAAAAGCACGTTCTCATCTGGTATCTGCTTCAAAGATAGATATTGCAAAGTTTAAAAGTCTGGACACAAATTATCAGTAAGTAGTCCTAATGTTGAATGACATAATATACATCTAAAATTGCCGTTGTTTAACTGTAGTAAAATTGGCGTGTTGACGACTTCTGTCTGCATGTCTTATAGATAAAGATAGCACTAGTCGCAACCACAGGTTTGTTTTAGGATATAGGTCATGTTTGTTCTCAATGGCGGAAAGAGCAAAGGACGTTTAAAAACGATATTTATTAGAATTCTCCACATTCGGGTCATTAAACTTATTGTAGTGTGTTTAACCGACACATACTTTCGTCCGCCGATTAGCTGATAAGCTTTTGTCTTCGTTTTTTAGCTTAGAATTTGTCGGATAGAAACTAGTTGGTAGGTTGTATTCTTGGCCAAGGCACATACAACTCATTAATCAATAAATTAAAAAATATTATTTAATTGCATTTTTAAAGACGTAAGCAACTAGTACAAATTTATAAAGCAAATTGTATTTTTTATTAGAAATCCAAAAAATATTGCATTTGTTGGAAAGACGTTTCCCACATTTGCCAACGCCATGAAAATAATACAACCAAAATCGTTGATTGAAGACCAGAAAGTTACACAGTCGGACCTAAGAAGTTACAATAAAATTAAATGGCATAATTCAGATAGAAGGGAACATTTCAATAGGACCTCATCTTCATTTGCGCTCTACGCCGAATATGACGAAAATTCCAAGCGGAAAAATAAGTACAAATTGATTAAAAAGCAAAAAGTCGAATCAGCTGATGATTCAGATAAGGACGACAGTGACGATGATATCGAAGACGACAAATAAAAGTCATGGTTTGTCCCATTCGGAAAACAACGGTCAGCTGTTGTACAAATTGCTGGTGATCCTCTGAATTTCGCTGGAATTGATAAATTAAGCTATTATTATTCTATTTTAAACGACTTTAGCTGTAGCATCTCTGAAAGTTCCAAACCAAACATTTGTGAAGGCGTACAAATATAATGGCAGAAAATGATGTGGCGTGTGAATGAATCTACGGCAAGAATTCCTGTTTTTTTCTATGGGACAATTAAAACATAGTTTTATGTACTATTTATTCTGTTAGTTTCTAGCTGCCCTCTATCGTGGATTTAAAAATAAAGATGACAGTTACTTGACGGGATGGTACATTGCCAGTTTTAGAATCGCATCGAGTTTTTGTTGTTGTTGAAATATTTAATCCAAATGTTCTTAAAAAAGATGGCTGACGGAAATGATTCGTAAATGACCTGAAATTGTATGGGTGAACGGTTTACTAACTAAAGATATTAAATATTGTTACCCCGTTTAAAAGTCGTTTAAACCATGTTACCTCCCAATCGCTTATATACGGTATGCGACCAGTTTGTTACCACGCTATTTACAGTTTCCGGATGTGCATTATTGTTGCATTATGGTTTGCTAATGTTTCACCTCAGTATTTTGTTGCGCATGCTGCTGTAAATCGCCACAAACGTAGTAGTTACAAATGTAAATGTATCAAAAAACTTACAAATCTTTATCTCCTGATTTCTTTTTGCGTAAGGTTATGTGCGTGAAATAAGTTAAAAGTTAAAAATATAAGTCCACACTTTTAAGTTAAAAATATAAGTCCACACACTTCTAGTAATCAACATCTGACAAAGCAGTAGTGTTTTAAAAAGGAAAAAATATGTGCTGCAATTGGTGCTCTTTCCAGGCGCTTCAGAAAAAAAACAAATTAATTATATTGTAAACATAGTTGAATTTAACTTCGTTTGGCCGCTAGAGTGCGCTGTGGTTTAATCGTGCGCGGAAACAAAAAATGAACGGTCGTGTGGTATAAACATATACCGAATTCTGTTTGAAACCTATCCCAATAAAAAAACGGTCGTGCAGCCGATTGTTTTACGCGACTGTTACATATACCATTTCTATAGAAAAACGGGCTCAGGGACGAGCCCACCGTCGGATTAAAACTTAAAAAAGGGCAGATTGCTTTGAAAGTCGTCGCTAAATAGTATACCCCGCCTATTTATATGCTTTATGCAATTTAAAAAACGACATGGTGATAAGCCCTACTAGGACTGGTCCGGTAAATTCAGCAACAACCGCATTTAAAGTACCACCTGACTGTATTTCAAGCATAACATTTCACGCGTATAGAATTGCGAAGTAACAACTTGGAACACACTGTCACTAAATTTACTTTGATCTTTCTGGATGTTGGACATCTCAGCCAGTGGTGTGTGTCGAGTATACTTACCTTCCGACCCAAATACCGACATAATGCTGAGGTGTAGCCTATAAATAGATACTGTGAGGGGAAAGAAAAAACAACCACCGTATCTTAACTTTGCATCAAGATGTATAGAGTTATAATTGTTATGTGGTAACCGCAGTCGGCCGTCTTTTGATTTAACGCATGTATTACGGTATACTATTATTCGCTGGTTAAAGTTAACCCGACAAAAAAACGGATTAAGGCTAGAGTAAAGGGAATTAACAGAAATCCAAGTTTACCCATTGACCAACGTCTTCTAACGTTATCATGCTTCGGTTATTTAGGTTATGCAGACGGTTAGACTTTCTGCAAGCAAACTTGCAACTCCGTGAGCCAAACCTAGACTCCTGTATAAAGAGAGTAGCGACATTAAACTAGTTTGTGAAATTTGTTAACAGGGACCCTGCGAACTTTCAGACTAATATGTTTGATTTTAGTTAATATTCTGAGAAGTGTTTGGTTGTTTTATAAATGTTAAGCATTGGTTGGAAACTTTTATGTTGTACGAAGAATGTGCGATCGAACACTTAACAAAATGTTTATAAATGCACAAACCTACTCTCAAGGTAGCTAGTTAGTTATAACTAAATAAATTTTCAGTCTTTGAAAATATCCCTGGAAATGGAGCCTTGATAATTCTTCGTAGCCTAAACTAAATGAATTCACCAGTGTTCACATATATTTTGGGCACATTTTTACTTCCATGCGTTTTTGGTGGGAAACATTAACTCGCTACCCTCTCAATACAAGGCTCTAGCTAAGCCTATATAGCATCATAACCTGTATGCAGCGGTAATAATGATACGCGCTATCTACACAACGAACCGCTATTACTGTTTGTGGCTGAACAAGCTAACGTGCGGCAGACAGCAGTACAACAGTGCAGCATTATCCAATTAACCATCCACTAGGCTTATAGGCCTTTGCTTATCTCACGGTTATATCTGCATTTAGTTACTGCGGTACAAGGCTAATAATGTAGCGTTGTCTCAAGTGTTTGTGATTGATATGAAGTTAAAGTGAAGGGCCCGAAAAGTCACGCATACCTTCTTGCTATCTTGCTAAATGCATGACGACATGTTGATTCAACCTCATAGGTATTTCATAACCAGATTGTATTCAAGCGAAAGGCGTATTTGAAGGAAGAGTGATGTATATTTGGTTATCTGCGCAGTAACATAAACTGTATATAGCCTATACGCAGATTTAGAAACATAAGCAAATTTGACTTTTATTTTGAAGTGCAGGTTTAAAATATAAACTGAAAAAGAATGTGATCGTATATAGAACCAATTACAGAAATTATAATTATAATTTGCAATTGCAGATTTTGTCGCATTTCCTTTTTTAGTCCGTCTGTTTATTGATAGTTTCCTTGTTACCGCAGAAGCACTACCCGTGTTTACTTTGTATTAAAAAAGAAATTGAAATCATTTGAGGCAGGCTTTGTTACTGTGTTTGCGAGCGGTCACCGCTCATTTCCAACTTAAACGTCGGTTTTGTTAGTCCAAGGCGTTGGACATGTGGACTTACGAACTGGTCATAAAATCTTATGATTCTCTTGTCAAAAACGTGATTATCAAGGGTTAAGAAATATATTTTGCAGACTGCAAATAACCTGTGCAAAATATTAATAACAAGCAAATGGATTTTCCAGTTATTTGAATTTGCATGTAAAGGTCTATTCAATCATTCTGGGTAGTAAAACATAAAGCGTTGATATTTTTGCATTTTCGCAGCGGGAATTGCTGCAACTATAGTCAGCAGCGTAGCGTTCACATTAAATTTTACTGGATCGCAAAATAGTTAAACGGCTCAAAACAGCACTATTATGAGTTTATATTTTTAAAAGAGGGTGTCCGTATATGGACCATCTGCTGAAATACTTCCTTTATACCCTTCGTAAGCCAGCTAACTTCAGTGGTGACAGATTTCATTGCCGCATTTTGTCGTTAAACTATCCGTTACGATCCGCACATTGGGTGGTAACGCATGGCAAATCAACTCCCCTTGCGAAACGCGTTGTGCGTATTTCAGCGCGTCTTTAAGACAGCCACGCGTTTCTTTGTTCGTGGCATTCTGGAAACGAAGTTGTTTAAAGTGGTTGTTGTTGCTCTCGGATGTTTATGCTACGGTCATTGCAGCTCCAAGTATTACGTAATGTTCAGTTCCCGCGATTTTTATTCTACCAGTGACGATTGAATGCTTCATTTTGGTAATATTGTAACAACGACAAGTCAAATGTGCTGGGTTTAGCGGATTTATTTAATTTGTTCAGTTGAAATGGAAAAGGCGGCGTACAAAAGGCACTCGACCCGTCGGCGAAACCTTGCATTCTTGCCCTATTCTTTTGATGCTTGCTATAGAGTAAATTCCTTTGCTAGGCAAGGTCACTGTTAATTTAAAGGGTTCCCGCACTGTGTAAATAGGCAGTAGTCGAGTGGTTTTAAGCCTGCGTAATTAAAAAGCGCCTCGCTTTTGGATCAACACTCCCATAAAATCGAACATACATCGCAACCAGGCGTGTCAGAGGAGGCACATGCGAGTAGTCGTTGTTTTTGATCGGGTGTTTGACTTCTAAAAGCTGCTAACAATTTGAACCATAATTAAACTCGAACACCGGTAGCTACTCGCATTATCTTGTTGCTGAATCGCATTAGGAACAGGTCAACCGTCTTGTCTGCCTGATGTTGAAATTCCGATCGTATTTTAAGGGATTTCGCCACCACTCTAGTTTTGTCATTCACAAAGTGATGTGAGAAATTACGTAATAAATTCCGAATTTCCGAAGCACTAACTGTGTATACGCGTATAGCTAATTATAAAACATAACGCCTTTGGTAGATAGTTCAAGGCCTCAAGGAAATAATAACCACGTTGATAAAAATCAAACATTTGCAATGCGGAAGGACGTCAATGGCATTTAACCGAAAAATAAAGCGGGAAAATAGGAAACGCGATATTTTACCAAAAACACCATTTTGTGGTTGTACACTGTCACATAACATAACAAGGTTACTGTTATTGGGGAAAGTTGAAGTGTGGATAAAGTATAAACGAATTGATCTCAGTTTATATAAAAATGATTATAAAATGAAAAACCCAACAGTAGAAACGGAAAACTTAATGGAATTCCTCGTCGCGTTTGATGATACCATGCAGACGAGTTGTCTTAAGTAAACGAGTAATTTCGATGTTGTTGATGAACTTTTGAACGATGTTTAGTTGAAAAATGTTATATGGGTTCAATGGGAAAATAGATCACGTTTCATTACTAAACTGGGTTAAAGTGAAAGCTAAGATTCAAGTTCGATATTGACCTTCGAGTTAAAACCACAATTTTTCAATGTTTGCTAAACTATACCGCACGTAGGATCGTTCTTAAAAACTCATTGACTTGAACGAAAGATCGTGGATGCTGCGGTCACGTTCCAATGCACACGTCATCACGTGACAGGCGGACGGACGGAAGAAATTGGCCGGAACAGACGGCTTCGATGTCGGCGTTCCTTTCTCGAAGCCCCCGGTAACGAAATTCACAACGCAAGTGCAGGTCAGGTTCAAGAGCTTCGCATTTAAAATCACAGACATCGGAAGCGATTAGCTTAAGGGTAGACGATTAAGAATTTCTCTTGGTGTCGATTTCGTTATTTCCCGACTGATACAGTTGCAGAATTAGCGACCTTTCTATTTGCACAAACCACAAGTTCGTCGACAAGTGACTAGTCACGTCGATATCATGTTGCAATTCTGCCTGAAAAACAACCGACTTTTCGCCAGAAATTGTTAACCTGTCGAAGTCGGTGCATACCGTAAAGATTTACTCAACAGTTGTCAACGAGTGGCGTGAAGTAATCCGCGTCGGAACTGGGCGCCACTTAAATCATTAGGACCATGTTTACCTGCAGTTTACGCAGCCTATTCTCGGGAGTTAAATCAAAATTATTCGCATTTTTATCGACGGTTAGAAATAAGCTGGATTCCGTGGTAATATTACCGTGAGAGGGACAGCCTATAACTTCTACTGAACATACAAAAGTTGACGAATTCTATTTATTAAATCAGATACTGAAAGAAAGTAATATATACCGTGTTTTGTGAAATATATGTATAGTTCCCTTGGATCGGGTGATTTCATGGCGTTGGCCGGGAAATCGAGTAAGAATCCCGCCGATTTAGTTTACCTCAAGGTGCATGTTCAGCGATAAAAGGAGGCATTGTCAGCACGCAACTTGCTTAATGTTACAGTTCCGATGTATTATCCCACGCGAGAACGGGTTTTTAAACTGCAACTATCATTGAAGTGGTCAATTGAACCTTAGCTCGCGGCTAAATTACAGCTTTGCTAAACGAGATATTTCCGCGTCGTTACATTTTGAATAAATCAAACCTGTTATATTGGGGGGAGAAAAACAAAATGTTTTATTTTTTTAAGACGATATTTCGGTGCCGGAAATTGTACAACACGACGTTTTAAAGGTCAGAAATCCTCAGTTTATCTATCGTAAATCTACTGGAAATAAATAGCACAGTCAAATATACGGCTATATATAAACATATCGTAAAACCTAAAGTATATTTAATGGTGTATATCAAATTGTCACTTGTGTACACTTAATAACGTTGCATGCTGTAATACCAAGTATCAGGCTTTGGTCGAGAAAATTATAGTTGTGTCGCCACAGAGCAGGTGTCTTGTGTACTTGGTGGTGTGCAAACACGCTATTGTCGGTTCGGATAAACCAACTCGGATTCCTGTCGTACAAATCCATACGTGTTTTATGTGGTGAGTCAGGTGCAGAAATCAAAGACGATGTAGATTCCCCTAAATTCCTTTGATAAGAATAAAGCAGGCGCAGGTGCTAAAGGTCAATATTTTGTCGACCATTTGAATCCCATATTTAAAGAAGATCGAAAAATCAATGCAATAATAAGACATATAGTTGTTTACAAAGCAATGAACTTTAAAGCAATTCCAAGTTTATGAGGACAGTCCTTGGTGTAAACTGGTATTATGGTGTTGGCAAACGCAGCTCACCACACACGACGCGTGCCAGACTGACAGCATGATCTGTTATCTCTGCACTGGGCTGAGTAGGTTTAATAGCTCAAAAGAGATTACCCTAAGGTGTTAAAGTTAAATTGTCCAGTTTTCTGCTACATTAAAAGAAATATTTCACAGCTTCACGCGGCAAAAGTTAAATTTAAAATAACACAACGTCGTTAAAATTAGCCTATTTATAACTACCAATTAAATTTGCAAAGTGGTATCTGTCTCCATGCTATTGTATTCCTTTCATTGTCGTATATGTGTGCAGATTTAACAGAGGGTTTAATTTGATCTCTTCAGATTTCTCTGTTGTGTTATTTAATACGGAAGTACCGGTTTCACGGTCCTTTTGTGCGTATAACAGTGTATAGGCCTATAACATTAGTACTTTACAAATTACTACCTTATACATGACAGAATCTAATCTGTGGTTAATATTCCAAAAATTCAGGCTTTGATGCGGCGACGAAAATCCGATTTGCGAATATTTAAATTTAATAGCAGATTTGATTATCTTCATGTTTATTATTATTAAAGATTAAGTGTAGGCTGTGTCATTTATATGTGGTTACTATTGTAAATAATCCAGAACGAAATGCAGAGAAATGTTTACATAATCGTTTTCGGGGTGATGTCGCTAACAATTGCGGCGAACGGTGGCGTAGAACATCAATCTAAAAAACGAGAGTTTATTTTTAAAAGTAAGTGAACTTTTTATTTGACTTAGCCTATTACCTAGTCTTTGTGGTTTGAATTCAATGAAACCGGTTTAAAGAGTAAGACACCAGTATTTTGACATTAAAAAAACTATTGGATAATAGTTACACTTCACCACTAAACCGGAAATTATATATAGAAAAACGTGTAGGTTAGATAAATCAAGACGTATATAGATGTTTATTATACATACATATCGATATACTTTGCGTGATGCCTGAAGCTGCTGCAATGTGTTACGAGCCTAAAACAGTCTAATCTCTGCGAACTATTTGGACGATTGCATATATTGATATCAAAGGCATATAGCCTACAAATTTATGCGTTATTTTAGGACGCTATAATCATAGGTATGTGTAAGGACAAGTCGTTACCTTTTGTAAGTAGCCTGTAATATTTGTACAAAAACTTGCATTGCATTTATAGGTTAATGTATATATTTTTGTAGAAGGCGAACACAAAGAATGCCCGCATTTATGTCATTGCTTAACGCCTGAGCACGTTGACTGTAGCGAAGCTCAACTTCAATTCGTACCGCGCAATATTTCTGGAAAAGCAGTTTACCTCATACTCAACAAAAACAAGTAAGTCATTAAAAAATGTTTTTTTAAGTTAAAAAGAAAGATTTATCTGTAATAAATTAAAGCTGTTTTAACCTTGCGTGGTTTTAAGGTTGTAATTGTGAAATCCGTTCATTTAACCGTTTTGGTATGATTTGGTCTATACGAGTCGGTCAATTGATTAGTTTAGTAACCCTGTGTTTTAGATTGGAATCTCTGTCATCGGAATGCTTTACCGATTGCCCACTTGTACAAACTTTGGACCTTGAATGGAATATGCTTTCAGAAGAGGGGCTACCCCCTACCACTTTCGCGCCATTAAACAACCTACATCACTTGATCCTTTCGAACAATAGGTTGAAAAAACTGCCGGCCGGTTTACCCGATTCACTCGTTACACTCCATTTAGCAGGTTTGTTTTTACACTTGTTACCTTGAAATAGTTTACGTATACTCCGTGTCACGAAAATTAGTTTTCCGGCGTGAAAACTACGGGCGGCTCTTACAGCTGTAACAATCTATCTATCTCTACCTTTGACAAATCATTACAAAGCCGATTTTAGTGGTGAATGACGAAATGTGTATCGCTCACCGCAATCAAATAGCGACCAAGGTCAAACAAGTTCATTTTTATCCCAACAAATGTCTAAAGATTCAAAAACTCAACACTTTACAACTTTAGCCTTAATTTTACACCTGAACCCGTTTTATATATATATATATGCAGATTGTGTCTAGTCTTGAATACAAGTCTTGAAAGACTTTGCTACATAAAGATAGTGTCTGTTTAATATACCATTACGAGATATAAGGATGCTCTAAAAAAGGTAAACTTTTATCTTGCCTATCACAATTTTTGGAATGCGAAATTACGAAATGTCTACCAAAATACTTGAGTACCAAAAAGCGTGACTGCATGTTTTTAGTTGTTAGGTAGGCTGAGTTTTTAACATGATTTCGACTACTGCCAATCATTGTTAATGTTCTCCTAAGCGATGAAAAGTTAGAATGCACAAATGATAGTCAATTGTGTTGTCAGCATACAAGACCGGGATCAGCTGCTTGTAAATCAATCACTGGCTGAAACTCGTCTTTCAGCAAATTGATATGATATACGAGTTAAAAAAGCATGTACTATTGCAGTAGCAATTACTCTGTCACAGGATAATAAATTTTCTTGGAACCACAAACTGAAATGTATTATCAACATAAGTTCCCCAGTTTACCTCATAAATTACCACAAAAAATTATTTGACACAATATTTTTCAGGTAACGAAATAAAAAGGATCGACCCTGCTGCTCTGGCGCTCAAAACACAGCTTCGAAATTTATACCTTCATAACAACTGCCTAACAGATGACGGAATCAGCAAAGGAATTTTCCGTACGCTTCGAAGACTTGAGGAAATGACACTATCAAGTAATAACATGACCCGAATTCCAGCTATACCAAGCTCTGCGGAAGAGGTAATAGGTATTTTCTTTTTATGGGACTGAACATTATGTTTCTATTTATAAAATTACTTGAGGTAAATACCTATGATCCACACAAGGCGAAATTAGTTTCCATAGAAATTTTGCTTTGTCTTTGCTAATAATAAAATGCCATGTATTTTTTTATTTCTTGCTTATGTATTTCAAGATTTAAGAAATTCCAGTTACGGTATCTATAAAAAAGTGACCAAATTGTTAGTACACAAAAGAATTAAGTTATTCGTAAAAGAGTTAAAGAGGTAAATCTGGAGGTCGGCAATCATGACCTTACAGTTTATTGAACTTCGACTCATTTCTATGAGTTCAATTAAGTTAAGAATTAAAATTATTGCACACTGCAAGCGCTCAAGTAACCAGACTGTGCCATGACATATTCTAAAGATAACCAGTGTTACAATGGTGGCATTGTCATCCCCATGGTACATGGAGATGACAAGGAATATCATACCCAGGTTCCATTCGTAGATGTTATCAATCATATCATATTTACTTTTTCGGTGCAGGTATATTTGCAGAACAACAGCATGCAAAGAGTTACCCCTGGGGTTTTTCGAAGAAAAAGAAACATTAGAGTTCTCTTTTTGCAACACAACAATATTTCAAATGATGGAATCAACCAAGAATCATTTTTAGGGCTCCATGGGTGAGAGTAAAAATAAAAATTGTATTATTTACTCATCACTAACTCACTAAGTGAATGGTTTTAACGGTTACAGGATTGAGTACCTGGATTTATCAGAGAACTCCTTATGCCAAATGCCCGAGTATCTTCCACGTAATGTGAACCGACTTCATTTGGAAAGAAACCAAATAAAGAAGATATCAACAAATGCAACCAAAAGGCTTAAAGTGGGTTTTGGGTGATGTGTTGGAGTATTGCTCTTTACCTTATTTCCTTGAGATAAATTTTGCTTTTAGTGAGTAAGTTTGACAGTTATTACTTGACTGGTACTGTATTCGATCTTACCCTGTCCACTTTTTATGCAGTTCATATCACTCGGCAAAGCACACAGTCATTGCTTCGTTTTAAATGATTCAAATAGATCGTTTAAAATTTGAAGCAACATAAAACATTGAACACACTACAATAACATCGGATGTGACTACAGAATCCATATCGAATGCTGGTGATAAACAGCTTTACTGTGTTCGGCACATTGATATATATCTTCAAGAATAATAACCTTACTTGGGCATAACTATGTCCAAATAAAAAAATGTAGAAGATTTCATCAAAATGGTTGTAAATTTGCGATAAAGAGTCATTAAATTTAGATCACATTTCTCATTTTGACTTTCTTTGTAGGTGAGCTTATCTATTTGTTGTTGCGTGGTGAGCCGCATCAGTGGGTTAGGTTACAATAAATAGTTCTACTAACACGCTTAAAACTTTGGTTTAAATTTTTGTGGGTGGGAAATTGGCCAACCTGCTTCATTTTACAACACACGTCCCGTTGTCCTGCAGATATCTGATTTTTATTCCTTAAACTACCCTGTTTATGGCAAAACAAGTGGAATTTGATTTATATTTTATTCAAAAAATGTAATAAGCAAAGAAAGATACCATCAGTCAATTTTGAGCTATCAAAGCATTAATCAAATTCCACATATTGTATCCTAGCGTGCAGTTGTTTGATTAAAAACAGTTTTTTCAGTTTTAAAGATTAATTTTTAGATTAAGCCTTAACATTATAAAAACCAAAATAAATGGCAACTTTAAAAGTGCTTAGGAGTTGTTCTTTAAAGAATTTGCCTATTTTTTGTAAAGAAAGAAAGTGATTGATGTGGGTTGTCATTCACAAAATCAATAATGCAGTATTATCTGTACATCATCATAAGGCTCTGTCATATAAAGCAATAAACTATAAATTTGATTTTTAAGTATGAGAGTGTAGATTTGCCTGCGATACTGTGAGGTGTGAAAGTAAAATAAACTTCGTTAATCTAAGAGGGACTTAGCAGTTGTTGTCGGAAACTGCTTTTATAGTCTTGACTTCAAAAGGAATGTTGTGAATATGTTCTACTGCCCATTATAACCACATTAGACTGTTCTAAAATGGTCTACGACATAGCAATTTTCCTCACAAGTCTATCAAGATTGGATGCAGAAAAATAAATAAAGTGCCTTATCAGAAAGCTTGACACTAGATCCTTTATTTCTACATCAGTAAAAGCCGACAGTGATTCAAATTAAATGATTCTCGTTTTCCTTGTCATGTTAGGTAAACATAATCATTAGCTGTATGATGGATTTTACCGAAACTGTTTTTGCCTTTTTTGGCAGTTTAATTAAACATCCCCTGCATTAAAAGCAAGTGTATGCAGGATTTGTTCTTTAAACAATAGACCAGTGTACTCAATATAATTAAAAATAGATTAAGCAAAACCAGGATTGACTTCCAAGTACCAGCCAGAAATTTATTCATACAACAGCCTTAATGCATTGTTTGGTACATTGATATTATCGTGACAAGTAACTGCACCTTGTCTTATTCAGTATTCCAAAAAAACATGGCATAGCTTAATATTATTGAACCACCATCCTAAAAGTTGTAGGACCGCAACCAGCTACTGGGTGATTGCATGTGTTCGTGGAAGTCATCACATTGTTTAAACTCTTTTATGAGCTTAAGGAGTCATTGTTAAAATTCAATTTGTTTAGAAACTTGAGTACCTTCTTTTGCACCAAAACAACCTCGGACCCAGCAGTATTGAAAGGGGGGCGTTAGGGAAGTTGCGCAAACTACACACTCTTCACATCTTCGGCAACCATTTGACTGAAATACCAGAACCATTACCAAAAAGGTACACCTACATGATAGAACATAAAGTGACCCTGGTGCTTAATCTTGTGGATACAAAATACAATTTTATCTAAATAAAAAAAATATATTTCTAAAATAAGGAATTGCAATTCAAACTGTTTTATTTCAGATCTTTTATTATAAAGCTTAGAGCAGCTGATTTGTCCATGGGCAAGGCAACAGGCTTTTCATATCAGCCCCAACAAATATATCATTTAAAATTAGATCTAATAATGAACGCTCCACATTTAGTTTCCTAACCTCAATTCTATTTTTAAATATAACTGATAATGCTCTTATGGGAAACTAGTCTTAAAAATTGGATTAAGTATACCTTTTTTAGATTACCTTAAGATTTTTTTAATTACTGATTTGCATCTGTGTGTCATCCATACCATCACATTATGGGGACAATTGATCTTAATACTTTCCATGCCCTTAAAATTTTTAAATTAACCTATTTATATTTTCTATGATTTAAAAATTAAAGCGTTTTTTTTGCAAGGTTGAACACTCTGATTGTACTGAACAACAAGATAAGTTTGATCAGTAGCAACGTATTCAGGCGAGCAAAGCACTTACAAAACTTGAACCTGAGATACAACAAACTCTCCAATAAGGGGATAGCACGTGGTGCATTACGGCAACTCAAAGCTGCTGATCGTATCGACTTATCTGGAAATCTTCTACGATCTGTGCCAGGATTACCCAGGTTTTTTTCTATTGCCTTGTCATATAGCTCTCTAGATCAAAATAAGATAAACATCAGTCTTTTGCTGGGAGATAAACATAAGCTGCCTGTCCTTTTCTCATTTTAAACTACAGTTCACTGTATCTCTTTGTTGGTTTTTGGTTGTTTAATCAAAACTTGTAGCACTGTAACTGCATTTATTAGTCAACAATAATAGGCCCGGCGACTAGCGTTTAAAATATTATCTACTCACTGCTTGACACTAATGAACATTGTAGCAACCTGGAATAATTGGTATTTAACATATTATTTTGGTCAGTTGTAACTTTATAAGAACTGTCATTTTTACCAGTGATTTTTTAACATAATGTATAATTTTTGTAACCAAGAGGGAGCAATGTTTAAACAAAAAAATTTATTTGTTTGTTTTTTATTTCAACCAAACCCTTCAATTTGGAGTTCAATTTACTAATTTGACTTCTTTCATATTGTGTCAAAGTCCCGTCGATCTGAGACAGCCTATAATTTCGACCGCCTGTCAACAACTAAATGGCTCGGGATAATCCTTGCGTCACCGTGACTGTGTATACCGAGATTAGTATCGCGTAGCCGCGAGACCGAAGTCCCGCTAAGCCAAGCATTACGTGGTCGAAATGTTCAACTCTGCGTTTTCTGCATAGGAATGTCACGACGCTGTTGCTCAATCGTAACCGCATTAGACGGATCCCGGCACGAGGTTTCATGCGAACGCAACATTTGCGACAGTTGGGTCTCGCCGACAACCGCATCCGAAGCGAAGGAATCCCTGTCACAGCTTTTAAAAGTAACGCTGCAATACAGGTGGATATATATTTTCTCTACAAGAGTTCGCAACTGCCCCTATTGCTAAAAAAATGTGTTAAATTTAAAATTATATTAATAACGAAAAATTAGAAAAAAACATCGTGATAATTTTACCATTGATTAGATGCGAGTAAAAAAGGAAAACCGAGTTAACACAATGTCTGCCCTTACCTTGTGTTATGTTTTCTGTGGTCTTCAAATAGTGTTTTTTTAAAGAACCAATAACAAATAAACTAAAGTAAAAGGTTTTTTTTTCTGGACTAATATTATTGTATAGCAATGTTCATTTAGTTGTTGTTAATTGTTAATAATTTTATATTAGTTTAAGTTGAGATATGTATTCCCGTTTTCTCATAGTATTTGACGAAGTTGCCATTTTCTCCCTTGAAACATTATTAAACTTCTTTATTGCTTTGATGAAACGAAACACTTAATCTTGCTCCGCTCCCGAAGGTACTGGATTTAAGCAGCAATGAACTCGTCCGGGTACCGCGGCTGTTACCACCCAACGTCGAATTCCTCTATCTTCAAAATAACAAGATTTCCGAGATTCCTAAAAATGCGTTCCATTCGGCGCCGAAATTAAAAGGTATGTTGGCCATTGGTTTATTTTCTGTTTCTTGCGGCTTTTAGTTGCAAACACGATTGTGATGAAAGCAGGTTCAAACTATATATTTTAAGATAATTTTTTGAATAAGACACGGAAAGTTATAATGAATGGTTAACAACCTAATCTTTTTTTTCATACCCACTGCCCCAATTAGGCACTACAGTTAAAAAGTTTCAAATAATAGATAAATTAGTAGGAATTATCAAAAGTAATATTTCGAATCCAACAATTTTTTTTCTAGAAGTTCAGATGAGAATCCGGATTTCTGTATTTTTAGATATCGACATTCATGTTTTATCTCCATGAAAGGGGAAACTCAAAGAGCGTTATCACATCGACAATCGTCACCTCACACCCATCATCGGGTTAACAGAGCTATTGCAATGTGTTCATCACTAGGTCGCATTTTTTTAGTTTTAGAACAACCTTTTAATCTACTGGTCCAGAGTATTTGCTCATAACCTTGTCTGATACAAAGAGTAGCTAGGGACCAGTTTCGAATCTCGACCTTTTGATTGAAGTGCGAAACACTAACGTGCTGAGTTATTCAGTATTCGTCCCAACAATTCTACCTTATGCACCGTCCTCAGCACAGCAGCTATTTCAGTGCGGTTTATTTTCGATTTTACGTTTAAGTCTTAAATGGAGGCCTCTGTTACGTTCTTCGGCTATGGATACAATCACGCAGTAAATGTACAGGGTGAAGATTGAACCCTTCACCCGTGGCATGACCAATATTCTAGACCACGCCACCAAAATTCGTCTATTCGTTCCAGGGATATTTCTGCAGGACAACCGTCTGCTTCCCGAAACCGTTTTCCGGGCGGCGTTTTCCTCGTTGCGGTGGCTACATCGCCTTGAAATTTCTTGGAGAAGACTTGAACCTCATGAACTGAACGCAGAGACGATAAACCGGCGCAGGAAACGCCACACTTTATCGCTACAAGAAAGCGTTTCGCGAAAATATCACCGGAGAAAAGTTCCAGTTCGATTAATCTAAGTGTATTTTTTTGTATATTCCCGATAGTTCGAATCGTTGTTCATTGTACATGTTGATTTGCTTCGTTGCACATGTCTTTCATTTTGTAAGCCACCATCCGAAAACCTATTACACTTTTATACGAATATACCTTTATAATGTGGTCTTCAGCAGTGCTTGGACATCAAGGTTTGTAAGATGTACTTTACGCTCATGTTCCTTCTTTTTTGTTTATATTTCTTGCCACATTGATAGAGCTTTATTAAAAATGCTACCAGCAAAGAAACATCGGTATTTTATTGTTCAGCTTATTACGGTTTCCTCTAACACAAGAGGGACACTTTGTTTTACTTGGTTTAGTGTTATTTTTTGACCTGGCTAATATAAGAGATTCCGTTTTAATTGCCGACTCTAAATTGTTGTTTAAAATACCTTGTTCCACTAATCCTATTTTACAACAAACGTGCAAAATTTGACCCCTGCGTAATATCGATTGGAAAACTGTGGATCATCACGCAACGCGCAGTATAAATACATTAAATAATTTAAAAAAACACAAACTAATTTGTTTATTAAAATAAAATAAATAAATTCGAACAAGGTTATAAATAGAAGTATAGAGTCAATGTAGACAACTTATTAATATTCTGACAGATTAACGAGTATAAACACAGACTGCATTAGAAGCAGAGAGAAGGTTGGCAGCAGCACAAAGTTGACATTTCAGTTTTAACCACAAGAAAAATAAGCTTTTAAACTGCGATGTACAGTATCGTTTATTTTTCTATTTCTGCCATATAGGTAATTAACCTTTATAGTAATCGTTTTTAATGGTCTGGCATTCGTGGAATCAAAATATAAATCATCAAAAGAAAAAGAGAAACTAACTGTCAATCAAGGGCGAAGAAGCTATCCGAACTAATGGCGTGTTTGTGTGGCGCCAGGTGATGATAATCCCGTCTATTACGGTACGGATAGCAAGCTTACGCTACAAATGGCATGCATTCGAACAGGAGTCAAGGGATCTATGATCTAGCGATGCGACTGCCAGTGAATGCATATCCAATGTTGTTGTAAGCTTACCGTATGTACACATCCAAGTCTTATTATTTGGAAATATTTAAATAAACTATTTGTAAATAAACTATGCAGGTGCAAAACTGGCAGCTAGCTAGTCGGTTGTGTCCTTGGGCAAGGCACTTTACGGACATTGCCTGATCCCAGCGGATTAATGGGTTCTACCAAATTGAAGGAACGTGTCTATCATATACAACACACTGCAATAGCTCCGGTAACCCGACGATGGGCGCGAGGTGATCTGACGATTGCCCGTGTGATAACCCCCTAGGTTTTCCCATTCACGGGGATAAACAGGGCCGGTTTTAGGCCGATTTGAGCGATTAGATCAAATTGGGCCCCGCACCTTGAAGGGGCCCCGCGCTAGCGGGGGTTTTTCTGTATTACGAGGTTTAAAATACTACTGAAACGTAAAATAAAAAGTGAAATAATATCCTTTCTCATAATATCAATTTGTTATGCATCGTAACTACGTCAAATTCATATTTCTGTGTCTGCCTGTTACGTCATAATGAATATGGTTGCTAAACAATTGTTTGTTTTACTTCCAAACATATATATATATATATATGTTTGGAAGTAAAACAATATATCGTATATAAGCATCCACATTACCTTTAATTTGTTTTATAGCAAGTATTAAATGTATATTTTTGTAGTTTGTATGTACTGGTATGTATTTTATGATATATAAACACCCATAAATTTTGCTATGAAAAGTAGGGGCCCCGCCATCACATTTCTAATTGGGCCCCGCGGTTCCTAGCACCGGGCCTGGGGATAAACATGAATATCCTATCATATCCTATCCTATCCTTGTTCAGTTTATTATAAGGTAGACATTTTTCGTGCAAAAAATGACTCGAACTAAAAGTCAGATCGAGTCAAAGCAATTTGTTTGACTTTCTGAGTCGAGTAATGTCAAATCTTTGTAAAATGCCACTCAAGTCTGATCCAGGTAAAAACAATTGCTTTAAAACATACAGTACTGTGGTGATAAAATCATTACAGTCTAAAACGTGGATTGCGTGCTGTAAAATAAAGGTGTTGTTTGTGCATTTTCTACCTGTTTTGTTGAGCAAAATGTTCACATTGTACGGTGGACTGTAGTTCCCAGCTTTAATTTTAAGCCGCGAAAAAACCCAAGGCTTTCTGTCGTAGAAATTTGATTGACAGCCCTTTTTGTGAGTTCAGTTTGCACTGGAGAGATAGAATATTTGATAGTACGCCTCCTGCGGGGTTAATGACAATTTAAATCATCGCAATTATCAAAGAATCTGCGATAAGGTTACGTCAAAACCGCAAATCGTAATATTCAGCAAACCGCAAAGTGAAGCGTTTAAGAGTAAAGTGCATTAAATTATTTTAATATTTCATTAACAACATTTTGACAATAAAAGAACTAACGTTCAAGCCATCGTGTACTCGATCTTGGAGTCGGATTGGAGGTAGTATATTCGATCCACCTGCTCATGCAGCATCGAGCGTTCGCCTCTCAATATGGTCAAACGTTGCACCTCCTATGTGGGTAGTTGCCGATACAAGATAATCAAGCTCGTTTATTGCGCATTTTTGGCTTTATTTCTGTACCTGACAATCAACGGCTCGAAGAAGCATTTTTAAATTTAAGTGCTGCCGGATGCCAAGTGTGTGGAGTCGTACTCACCTTCGGGCTACCTGATAAAATTATGATTGAGCTGATCTATTTTAGTTGACATTCTTAGTTTTCCGATTCGGCAGTTTGTTGACCTCAAAATCGATTTTTCATCTTTTTGCCAGCTCGTGGCTTAGCGAAATCGTTTTCACTTGCGAATATATTTAGTTAGTGTTGGGTCGCTAAAATTCCCATTTTTCTTTAACTTCCCAAAGTAAAAAACAGAAAGCGGATTACAAGAGCTAGAAACCCGCTATCAGACGGTATTAGTAAAATCGCCATTCGCATACCTGTAAGCCTAAACTAAAGCATACTTTAGATAGAAAGTCCATCCACGAAAATAAATACCCTTTCAAAGTCGTTTTTATTTCCAGTAACCGTTTCGTCTCAGAAATGCATGAATACCTGTTAAATACCGCCGTCTTATGCAAGCTTTGGCTGTAATCGTATGCAGATCAGTATTCGCTCCCCGTTGCAAAATAACGGGATTCAAAAACCAATCCCTCATTTCACCATGTCCGTCTGGTAAAACAGACCACAAAACTATTTCTCTACAGAATCTTGGGAGAAAATCTACGTCTTATTGAAAGTTGTCCGAATTTCACATTTTTCAAAAGAAACATAAAAATAAATATGATTCACGTTGATTTAATCCGTTCAAAACGTGGTGACATTGTGTTTTTTAATTTATACGAACGCTGCGTGCTTTTGGTTCAATCGGTTTAATCACCTAGGAAGCGGAGGTATGGCTACTGCGTTATCACAATCTTTAGTTCCACAAATTGCTAATTGCATGCCCTTTTGAATGTTTATAATTTCAAAACAACCTTTGGTTGGCTTGGCATTTTTTACAAAAAAAAACACCACAGCAGTAGAAATTGTTCAAAACACTTTAATCCAACGAAAATAATTGACAACCTAGAATGTTGAACATTGTCAGGTGCTGGCAGCTTTTGGCTTATGTTCAAGAACATTATCAATCAACCCAAATTCTTTTGCTTCGTACGGATCCATAAAGTTGTCTCGGTCCAGCGCTTTTTCTGTAAAAGGTATATTTTGATACTATGATAAGAGGGACGCATATGGCATGGCGGAATGGCCATGGATCACATTCAATGGATAACCTCGATATTTACACACAACACTTCTACACGTGATAGAAATGTGTTTTTAAATCCCCCAAAAAGGATCCAATCAATACCTATTCAACAAATGCAACAAGCGTATATAGCGAACAAAATTAATTATTAAAAAAGAGAAAAGAACCCGAAAAATAAGTCTATACCAGTGATGTATTGTATTTACTTTTATTCCACTGCCTTTTCTATTAATCAACTCTTATCACAAACTAGGCAAATGCATAGCGCTATAAAATAAACCACAAAATTTCCATGTGTACAATAATCTTACCTATAGTTTCAAAGTCCTGTCCAGTGTGGAATGAATACAATTTATTTAGCTTTTCTTTTACTTTTTTGATCTCATTTGCTTGAATAACTATATCTGATGCCTGGCCCTGTGGTATAAAAAGCAATAAGATATATAATATGTCGTGAAAATGCACACCATGAGTAATGGGTGATATTTAATTAAGAGTTCAATGCAAAAAGGTTTCTTTGCAAATGATGATATTATAACCGTATTAGCCCGACAATTAAATCATAAGCAGTGCAAAGTCACCCACAAAACACAAAAAAGTCAACAAACAATACTTTTGAAAATATATACATTTAGCAATAAAGATACCTCATTAACCTCAAGATAACAAAAGATACCCTAGGCATTAAATAAGTATATAGAATGTAAATTAATAGTTTTAATGTTTTATAAAATATAAACCTTCAATATATTGTGTGTCCAGAAAAAATGTGCAAAACATTGTACTGGCACAAAACTTACACTTGCACCACCTAAAGGTTGATGCACCATAATCCGCGAGTTCGGCAGCGCATTTCTAAGTCCAGGTTCGCCAGCAGATAGCAGCAAAGAGCCCATACTGCTGGCTTGCCCCACTACCCATGTAGATACGGGGCATTGGATCAATTGCATTGTGTCATATATTGCAAGACCCGAAGTTACTGTTCCTCCTGTGATTTGAACATTTTTCGTTACAAGTTAGTGGACAAGATAATACATCAATTTACATATTTGTGGTGTTATAATATGAAGCTATTCCACTGTATTTTTTATTTAACAAAGACTATGTAAAAAACTGTTGTCAATGTTTTATATTAACAAGCGTTTGCGGGATCAATTTGATTTAACTTAGCCAAAGAGACAAAAAAATTCGTTCTACTAAAACTATAGGAATGTCTCAATCATATACAATACAAAACAAAAGCTCCAATACCCTGAAAGGTAAACTGACGGTTATGTGTGATCACGCTCATTTCGTTTTCTCATTTACAGAGACAAACATGAATATCCTTTTGTATACTGAAACATACCTGGACTGTTGATGTACATATGAATTGGCTTCTGCTTGCTTTCAGATTGAAGAAACAACAGTTGGGCAACTATCAACCCAGACACAAAATCATCTACCTTGCAAAACAACAATGTGAATATACTTATGTTTATCCTTGAAGGTAGTAATACGAGAGTTGTACACACAGGCATCCATCAGATTATTTTATCCCTAAACCATAAGAACCTAAATTATTAGATTTTTAAGACAAAGGTATAAACCAACTATTGAGGAAACATCCGTTATGTTCTTTCAAAGATGTTGGTACATTGGTGAAAGTAATTTGCAAAATTCCCCAAAGCTAAATACTTTTTTAATCATGTACACAAAGATGCATCTGCACATGGAATGCTGGAAACGCTTGTTTATCCTTGTGAATGGGAAAACCAAGAGGGTTAACACACGGTTAACTGTCAGATTACGTTGGTTTACCTGAACTATTGCACTGTGTTGTGTATGATTCAGAAGTTTTTTTAAAATAAGTATAACCTAATAATCCGCTGGGTTCAGGCAATGTCTGTAAAGTGCCTTGCCCAAGGACACAACAGACTAGCTAGCAACCAGCTTTGTACCTGCAACCTTTCGGATGAAAGGCGACCCACTAACCCACCAGAGTAAATCTGTTGTAAATCAAAAGAGTACAAAGTGTTTCGCATTGCGACTTGCTTAATAATTATAACCAGCTAGGTTGTATTTGTAACTCTACATCAACAATTTTTTTCATTGTAAACATGCTTGTGTTTTTATCTGGACCATTCATTATGCATTGGGTGAATGTTAATGGAACTGTAGGAAAAATAATTTTTTACCGGTGCCATTAAACAAACAATTCTTTCCTTCAACAATCTTGAATAAATATCGTATGTGCGCTCCCCTCTCCCGGTTTGTTCTATCACAAATGGAACTCCAAGAGGACGCAAATTGTTTCTCGTAACATGCAAACACCTTGAGCAGATTTCCGAAAAAATTGGCTGTGTAAAAAAAATTAATAATGAGTGGAATACACTATTAAAACAACATGGTACCTCTAAAGACTACAAGATCGTTTGAACTGTTAGGGTACAATTAAGGTTAGAGTTAGGGTTCCAAGCAATGACTGTAGTAATTAAAGAAACATAAACAAAAAAAATGTTACCTTCACTCCTTCAGCAATATATCGGATTTTGTTAGCTGCGATCATTTTACTTCCTAGTTATTCCTATAATATAGAAATACCTTGTATTTTCTTAACTTACTTCAGTCATGAACCTTTACCACTATTGTGATATTTTGACAAAATCACTGGGGCGAGTAGTGTTTCCCGCGGAAATTTATGTCATGGGGAGGTAAAAATATATATACCAATTTATTTATACATAGAGCCAAATTTGTTCCTAAAGACACTATATTCGACTGTGGTCGTATTTTTACATCATGTACGATAACTTTGTGACAAAATATTAATTTTTCACTGCTCATCAAAAAAGCTCCCCTTTTGACATAGCTCCGGAGTAATACTGGTTAAGCATTTTTTTAAATTGCCCTGCCAGTTATATATACAACCGGCTTAAACGTTGGTCATGTTAAAGTGTTGCTGTAAACGAAACCACCTCATAGCTCTTCTTGCTAAGTCTTTAAGTAAAAATGAATCAACATATTTATCCCCCATAATGTGCACTTGGCAATAACTATAAACTGACGATGTTAACTCCCCTGCGTTTTGCTATATACAAGGTGATAAACATAAATAAGAATATCGTATCATATCAACATCACCAGACAGTTTATTCCTTATGTAAATCTTGGAAGATCCATTAGGGGGCATTGTCCGACCAGTTGGTCTAGCGCTTAAGTGCCTCGCCTTTCAATCGAAAGGTTGCAGGTGCGAAACTGGTCGCTAGCAAGTCGATTGTGTCCTTGGGCAAGGCACTTTACAGAAATTGCCTGAACCCAGCGGATTAATGGGTTCTACCAAATTGAAGGAACGTGTCTATCATATACAACACACTGCAATAGCTCCGGTAACCCGACAATGGGCGCGAGGTGATCTGACGATTGCCCGTGTGATAACCCCCTTTGTTTTTCCATTCACGGGGATACACATGAATATTCTATATTGTCTAAATTCCCGACTAATGCGACTATTTTCCGGCGGGTTTACGCTCAAGGCATATAACAGACGTTGCTTGATCCCAGTGATTCAGTTGATTATACAAAGGCCAAAGTAACTAATCTAGCGTATATAGATTAACGCAAAAGAAGAATACCCGGTAACACCACGCTGTGCATGGGTACAGTAAAAAATACGTTCATTACAACGCCCCTTCGTTATTAGCCACAAGACAAACAGTGTGTAAGGCAGTCGAGTAAAGACGAATAAGAAATCAATAGGTCCAGTTTTGATACTGTGGTACTTTAATTCCCAGTCTAGTGAAATTTTATCGCGATTTTCACTACTGACTCGAACGCCCGCAGGCATTTTTTCCGAAAGCTAGTAATTTGATTCTAGAAGCGACATTTGTCGCCATTACAATCATAAGACGCGTTTGTATTGTCCAATAGCAACATGCTGGTGTTAGTACAGTTTTTTACGTTACTCGGAACTTTTAATTTGGTTTCCAGTCAAACAATAGTGGAAGGTAAGTGTACTTGGATATCACAGCTATGTAAAATTATTGTCTTTACTGTAACAGATACCCTTTTTTACACTAACTTAATTATATAGAATAGTCTCTTTCGTCGCTTGAAATTATAATTATTGACTCTATCTAATATTAATCCTTGTGTAATGTGTTTTTGTAGAACCTTTATATGTATTTCTACAGAGAATAAATAAGTCGCCATTTTTATGAAAGCTACCTGCTGCCGCCAAGTGCTATAGTTTAAACTTAGTGGTGTTGGCCATGCAGGTAGTAAAATCAATCTTTACGCTTGCTGCTGAATTAATAAAAAGTATTTCGAAATTTATAATAAAAGCAATGTCATATCCTTAATAGGGGTCTATATGAGAATAAGCAAAGGGCATTTATTTTGTTTTAACATGGATTAAACGTTTTTTATCTAAGGTCTCCCCGGTCCAACCGAATTGGAAAAACTCCGTTCATCGGCGCAATCATTGACACTAAAATACACGCCACCACCTGGATATTTGCAAGATGTGAGATACAGGCATTTCTGGGTGAGATACAAACGGGTTGATGACAGAAGGGAATCCAGTTGGTAAGTAAATGCCCGCAAGATTTTTAACTTTCCCAAGTAAAGTAAAAAAAGCACGCTGTGGAGATACTCGTGAGAGTCTGCCAGCACCCACATACTAGGGATTTGCTTTGATCTTTCTTCACAGTATTGCTTTGATCTTTCTTTACAGCATGCTTAGAGCAAAAGTAGTTGTCGTTGTATTGTAATTTTACATTTAAACACAGGCGATCCCGAGAAATTCTAAAGAACTCGATCTCTAACACTTTCATTCTGACTGACCTGGATTCCGGAGTATTGTACAACATCACCATCCAATCACGACAAAGAACTTTAGTCGGAAACTACATTCACTCACCAATTACTGCGCACACACTTGCAAGAACAAGTAATTTAATGTGCACCACTATTTCATTTTCTTTACTCATAAAAATAGGCCTATATAATAGCCCATCTGATAAACGAAAATCATCGTATATTTTAGAACGATGGATAACGGATCCAATACACACATAAAGCAAATAAATCCCGTTCATTATGTTTTAAGAGGATGTCTTAAATTGTCAATCTAAACGTAATCTTTACAAAACATCCACAAAACTAATTTTGTCCGCTTGTGCTATATGTATAATTATTAATAGCTGTTTGTCTAATCTTAAAGGCTTCAGTCAAAGCTTTTTAAAAAATTATATTACAATGAATACTTTTTTATCTACTTAGTTTTACAAACGGTCATGGATTGGCTTTTTAAAATAAATGTTCTTTTCATTTGTAGATCCACGTCCCCCCAGAAATTTTACTGTCAGTCGTTCTCCCGGGAACTGGGCTGAAGCCGTCATCACGTGGGTTCGATCGCCAAACGAGAGACTTAGAAATAAATATGACCGTTCTGTGCTCACATACTACATAGAAGGTAAGAATATGATCTGTTTCATACTTGTTTAACCGTTTGGCTAGCATGGATCAAAACCCACAAAATGATTATATTTACGCCAACCCAAGCAAGATGTCGCTATAGCTGGCACGTTTCTGTAATCTTATTTTTACATACATGTAAGTTCTGTATGTGTTTTGTCGGCTTCATTGGTTAGCCTTTACCATATGCATATGCGCTGTTTTGATGGATCTATAAAAGATAAATATGGTTAGCCTTTACCATATGCATATGCGCTGTTTTGATCGTTCTATAACCTATTTTCACGTTCATTTTTTAGGTTTGTCACCAGAACAACGGCTTTTGTATCCAGAAAGAAACCGAACGGCATATCCGGCAGGAGCTTTGCAAAACTTCAGACCAATCCGACTGACGTTGGATTCGCTTGAAAAGGGAGCAACATATGTTTATAATCTGGTGTCTTACAGCGATGGCTTCGATCCAACGTTCAGTAGAACGGTTACCAATATAAGGGTATTAGGTTAGTTACGTTTTTAACTACGCAATTAAGCAATGTTATATGTCGGTATTATCCAGACGTGATATGTAACTCAAAATAATGAAAGACTTTATTGGTCCGTCTATATAGGGACTGTCACCGATATTTTGGATCGCAAATTAATTTATATATGCATTGAGACGCAGTCTATTTGGATGGATGGCTCGGTGTGTAACTTCTACGCTTTAGAGTCGAACAACAACATTGTAGAATTATTACACAATTTTATCAGACAAATCTGGGTCACGGCCCAGTTGCTCATTGCAGTGTTTTATATACTATTATGACGTTTTTTTATCAGGCCAAGTTTTGAACCTATGATGGGCTCGTCACCAGTGCCCTTTTTTGTATAAGAGTCAGTATATGTATCGGTCGCGTTAACCATTCGGCCACACAACCGTACGTTTTTACTATTTTTTTACTGAGCCAAGTTTCGAATCCATGGTGGACTCGTAACTCGGACCGTTTTTACTATTTTAGTTTAATACTTTCATCCACTGGGGTCGGGCGACGCCTGCTGAGTGAATTTCCCAAGGACACAGCCACGCTATAAAGGTCAAAACTTATCGACTTAAAGGCGCAATAACGCAGAGCTTCCGGAATTTTAAATATATATTTAAATACCCCCTTTAATAAAAGTTGTGCTGTAAACCTTTGTTGTACAATTTTCCATCACTATACTGTCAGTCGAGGAAAAATGTTTTATTGTTCTGCCCTATCCAGGTATTCCTGGTCCAGTTAACTTTAGCAAAACCGAAGCCAACGAAACGTCTCTAAGCATTACTTGGGAAAACAACCCTGGAGTGGAAAATGTGACCGGGTTCGTGCTATCGTACCAACGAGTGCAAAGCAGTGAGCAAGCGGTCAACATCACCACCCAAAACTCATCTGCGACTATTTCTGATCTGTCTCCTGGAACGCTGTATGCTGTCCGCATAATGGCCCTAAGGAGCAATAGTCTCTTCGGAAAAACGACGGACTACAATATTGGATTTTTCAGAACAAGTAAGTAATAATTTTTTAAACCGAATTTACAACTAAGCAACCCTAATTTAACCAAAAATCTAAATTATGGCAATTAAAATGCTGTTCGAAAAAATGTTAACACATTTGTTGGTTTGAATCCTTCGTGAAATTTATTTATAATTCGATACTCTTATCCCCGGGCCTGGGACAACTTAAAAAGCATTGGAAATCCTCAAAATAACACTTGCCCACAGTTGGGTAACCGGAGCTATTGCACTGTGCTTAATACACTAGGCACCCAATCTGCTTATAATGAATTTGACGAAGAAGTTTCTTAAATAACCGAACAAAGTAATGGCTTAATAATACACAGAACATTGTAATAGTGCGAAGGTGGACGCGATGTGTATTCGCGAAGTAACCAGACGATTGCATAAATAGCATCTACATTTAACTTTTGTGTCAGAGCCGGCAAAGGCGGAAAACCTGCGAGTTTTGAGACGCACCGAGTCATGGATCCAAGTGGCTTTCAATCTGCCGAGCACAGGGGAATTCACATACTATTCAGTGCGATATCAAACTAGTGACAACAGAACTATCATGGTGGAATTACCACGACAAACTGATAGAAACGGAACGGTTAGTTTTAATGATTGGTGATAGCTACACTTTATTGGCCTCTGAAACAAAACTTATTTATAGGCTATAACACCTCGTTTATTATGGGCTTATTTAAAAGCTCACAGTGCATTTCGTTACAAGGAGGCATACATAGTGAATTGTACGATCGAACCCGAATTCTAATGTTGCTCAAACCATTTATATTGGCCTCCAGCAATGTATGAGAGGCCCATGTCCTATGATAATCATCTAGAGAACTTGGATGGACCAACCAACATGGCTCCACGAAACCTTCCGCCTTAAAAACTTATTTAGTTCTCGTTGTATTTAACCATCTTCTCTTTTTTTTACTGAGCTAAGTTTCGAACCCATGATGGGCTCGTCACCAGGACCGTTTTTTTGTATAGGAGTCGGAATATGTATCGGTCGCGTTAACCATTCGGCCACATGACCGTACTAACCATTTTCTCTTTTAGGCAAATTTGCTAAATCTATTGTCTGGTGCCCTCTACCGAGTTGAAGTTGTTGTTTACAGTCGGGAAGTGTTGCTGGATGATCAAACCACAAGCATTTCTGCAATACTGGCTAGAACAAGTAATGTTTAAAAAACTATACAGTGGATAGAAACATACTCGGCCGTTTGGAACCAGTAGTCAGTACAAAAACCTTTAAATCAAAAGGATTCAAAGTTCATTAACTTATCATCATCCTACTCACTGGACTTTAAGTCTGTGTCTACCACACAAAGCTGGCGTTGCCCTTCAATTACCAGAACAATATCTTGCAAGAATGAGAACAACTTATTTTCCCAGATCCTACTCGCCCAAAGAATGTCAATGGCTTTTCTGCGAGAGGAACTATTTATCTCCGTTGGGAAATCCCCTCCGGGATTTACCCACGTGCAATTTGGAGATATAAAATAGACTATCACGAAATAGGGTTCAGGTGAATTTTTAAACGTTACAGTACATTATCCTTAAATCACGTCGTGTAACCCATTGGGCTTATTTATCTTATATAAACTACTTACATTTTATTCAGAAATAACTCCAGAAGCATGTGTCAAGTAAAGGGACAAAATGTGCAAGCTGTAACTCTGGGTGGACTATCATCAGGCGTGGGCTATTACGTCACAATGACCACTGTGGCAGGCGAAACTTGTCAGACAGATATGTCAGTCAGTGATACCACCTACAGCCGCCCGACCGAGAGGATACTTATTTATACACGTAAGCATTAAAACCGGGCATTTAACTACTGACAAGGCATAACAAACATAACGCTTTGAATACTTTTTTTAAGAACCGAGCAACCCCACCATTGCGTATTGGAAGCAAGTAACGTTAGATACAATTCGCATCAAGTGGAAGAAGCCTGGAACTGGTTTTTCAAAATTCAGCAACTTCGTATTGGATGTAAAAAGTGTGAGGAATCCTGACTCTTCTGTGCCGTATATGCCACAGCGATTCTCAGTGGATGTAGCTAAAGGTAATATACCTGTATGTGATATATATATATCGAGACATTACGTGATTGACAATCATAGATATAGTACTAATAAAATTACCCTTATCTTCAGTATAGTTTTAGTACCGCGACGGCTTTGGCCTCGGCGTTGTTCTGTAGATGTTTTGTGGCCGTCGGAATTTGGCTATCCAAGAAGTGGAAAGTTTGCATTTTTACGAAAATAAATAAAGACGTCGAATTATGTAAATGAATAAATACGCAAGGCCAAATAGATTCGATAGCCAAGTTGTTGTTTTTACCGTATATAGTGTTGGAAGTAATTTACCCTGATAATGAACGAAAAAAAAACATCTTACAAACTCTGACTTGGTACTATTCAGATAAGACGTCCTATGACATAAAGCTGAGTCAAGGTATGGAGTATCAAGTCAACCTAACCACCGTTGCCGGTTCTGGCACGTCCAGGAAAAATAGTATGGTCTTACCTGGAGTAAATTCCATCTCTTTTAAAACATGTGAGTGCTTCTTGTTTTTTTAAGTAAATAAAATTGTTCTACTGACTGCTATTTAGAATAGATTACTCCTGATACCGATTTAACGCAGAAAGTTTTATTTTAGAATTTTATATTTCCTAAAATACCCATCATTAACTATAGCAATGTAAACAACATACTACAATTTCTCATTGAACCCGTCTGTAAGCTTTAGTAGCGTTGGCTGGATTATGGTAATTTACCAAAGTTGGACCAATATATTTAAAGTGCAGTATACACAGGCAACACCCACACTGTTCAACATATGCGTATCTATTTTGCATTCATTTATTCGCTTCTAATAATATTCTCTAGGGTATCCATATGATGACCATCTTCTTTATTCTGTTTTGCGATGGAAGTTCACGACTTGTGGCCGCAGTGGAAGGAGGGGTCCAAGTGAGCTGCAATGCGATCTCTCATACACTTCGACTACTTTGCATCAACTTGTTAACGTTGAAAACGGGATCCAGTATTGGAAAGCTCCTGTTGAAGGTACAGTGTGCAAGGATAATAATGTGCCTGGTAAGGTCAATTGGCAAAGTAGCAACGACGATTGATATTTATTCATTATTTTTCCATTAAGAATAGTTTGTACTCTAGCTAAAAGTGACAGAATAGAATCAAAATACCTTACAACCCACAATGGTTTATAAACATGTATGCATTATTCCAGGATTATACCGAATAGTTGCTGCTGGGGCGGGTTACCAAGGAGCCGGGGGTATGGGCTCCACCGTCTCCGGAATGTTTCATTTGAAGCAAGGTGCTGGCTTGATGATAGTGGTCGGGCAGCGAGGTGTCAGTCGCGGGGAAACCATGACGGAAGGTGGTGCCGGAGCAACGTTCGTTGTTGCTGAGGACCTGACAAGCCAAGGGATTGTCGATGCAAACGCAAACGAAGCTATGCTGGTGGCTGGTAAGTGAATCACGAAAATATTATTAATTGTAAACCGGCTTCCCTGCATTTACTGAATGTGAGCTATTCAAGCGATTTATTTGGAAGATTATTTCCGCCGTGGTTCTAATACCTTAAACCAAGTCCTTAAAATTGAATGTTAAGTATATAACTATACCCGTGGTTCCAAAGTAGATAACTACTGTGATTCTTCAGGCGGAGGGGGAAGTCCAGAAACTGGGCTCACTCGCTCACCTATTTCTAACGCTCGTTTAAACCACAACGGTGCTAACTCGTCTAGCATGGGGATTGGTTTCGGGAAAGGAGGAACAGGCGATACCCAATATCCCGGTCCCGGAGAACGTGGTTCATTTGGCACTGGCGGGGGCGCTGGATTGTACGGTATCTCCGAGCCAGCAGTACTTCTTGACCCAACCGATACAGGTTACCCTGCAGTCGGGTTTTACCCGTTTCAGGGCAAGGGAATGTCACTAAATTCGAGTGAGAGGTTACAGTTTAAGCCCATGTATGGTGGAAGGTGAGCTTTGACAATTCTTCTTCAAATTTTTATGTACTATGAACATTTAAAATCATTCAATGCCGTCGCGGCCACCGCTCGATTATACTAATACATCCTATGCTACGTTCGCAGAGTTGAACGTCTCGACGGCACGTTTTCAGAGGGTGGTTTCGGTGGTGGGGGAGCAGGCTATTTTAGCGGAGCTGGGGGCGGTGGAGGTTACAGCGGGGGTGGGGGTGGTCCACCCGGGGGCTACTCCGGTGGCGGTGGGTCATACATCAAATTCACCGGTGGACAGCAAATGGCTGAGCTTACGAACGAACAACCAGGTTTTGTCATCATCACCGTTGTAGGTAAGAATTTGCGATTTGTACTCACTGCTTGGAATTTTTTATTCTTGAGCGAAGGAAAAACAACTTAAAAGAAAACATAGGTTATGTTACAAGGAAATTGGTTCAACCGACATATTCATGTTTATACCAGTAAATGGGAAAACCAAGGGGGTTAACATACGAGCAATAGTCAGATTACCTCGCGCACACCGGCAGTGTGTTGTTTATGATTCACACGTTCCCTCAATGTAATAGAAACCATTAAACCGCTGGGTTAGGGCAATGTCCGTTAAGTACCTTAGCCAAGGACACAACCGCTAACTAGCGACCAGTTTCGTACCTGCAACCCTTCGGCTGAAATGCGACGCATTAAACCACCAGACTAATCTGTCGAAATATATATGTAATAAAATAAAAATTTCGTAGGTTTACCATCAACGTCACCGGTTCCTGTGACTTTATATTTGGTCGTATCTTTCGTTGTTGGAATATGCATGACACTATTTTGCGGAGCAGGACTGTTCGGAGTTGCAAGGTAGGCTATTTACAGCACATTATTCTGACTAATTATGAATAAGCTATAATATTTTTTATGTAGATTAGTGAGATGAAATATGTTCATTATATCCTAATTATTTGTTTAAAGTTAAACGGACCATAGTTTGCAGATAGTGTAACTTTGAAAACTAGATCACATGGAAGAGTAGTATCCTACGATAACCAGCTTAGATCAAATACTTTAATGCGGATTTCCCTGCCCCCTCCTCCCTTTTGTCAGACACAAATTTACATCCATCCAATTCAACTAATAAAATTTATAATTTCAGGTGTACTGACAAGTACATGGACAAGTTCGAGTTACAGCAACAGAGGTAAAATAAACTGTTAAAAATATTGTAGTAAATATTCAATCTCTTTAATAACATTACAGCTACCTCAATGAAAAAGAAACAATTGCACAACCTACCACGTTCAATCAGCTAAATATCGGTAAAATTAAGCTTTTTTAACCCCGCTACATTTCGACTTATTTAAATATCATCTTGTAATGTTTTAGATAAAACAGAAGACTCCACTGAAAGTGAGGACGAATTTAGTGACCATTCTTCAGTGGAGGAAACCCAACCTTCCCCCGATCAGGAGATACTAACCGTTGAGGACAAAACACCTACAAAATCTGTTCCAAAATTTGTTCCTGATCTATCACGCACCGACACGTTTAAATCGCAAAGCGACAGCGAAGTCTCGTCCGTGTCGGGCGTTTCATCCGTCACAACTGGTGTGCTGAATCAAAATTACAACTCCGACTCGGACACAACTGCAGGAAACGTACGCTCCAGAAACAGAGTGTCCAGAAACAGCTCCAAATTTGAAAGCACGACTGATTTTGATACCGAGCGTGATGTAAGCGACGGAGAATTTCTTCCGCCACCGCCAGCCACGCCACCGCTTGATAACTTGCCACCAGAGGAGTTAGTGAGCGAAGATATGAAACGAGACTTTAGGCAAAAGCTGAATATGTTTCACGAGATGGCGTTAAGAAACAGAGGTCAGCCAAAATCCTCTGAACCAAAGTTTGTGCCTAGCACCAACCTATGATTGCTGGACCAGCCTTACTGCCATTTGTTAAACTATTGAGTCAAGTTTTATTGTATTTTCTAAAATGTTATGCATGTTTTCTACGCCGGGGTTGTGTTAAAGATTTTAGCCTTCAGACCTACACGCTTTAAAAATTATATATACATGTGCCAATCATTGCATTGACCATTGTACAATACTATAAATGGTTAAGAATACAGTTGTAAAAGAAGGAAGGACTGATACTTATTTTCTACTTGTCGGTTTGCTTTTCGCTTGTTTACACACTTTTACAGCAATCAGCACGCATTGGGAATTCGGGGTTGTTGTAAATGTACACCGCGTAATAGGTATGGTGTATCTAAACCTTTTTTTTTGCATTGAAATTCACTATCGATTTGTAATGGTTTTAAGTGTTTAGCTGATTTATATACGTAGCAATTGTGTAATATAGTAAGGTATGAATTTTATATTTTAACGGATTACCCGTGTTAAATTGCGGCATGTGGAGTTCATTGTCCATTGGTTTAACTTTGCAGGTTTGAAACTGGAAGGGTTGCAGGTTTTAAAATTAGGAAAGGATAGGATACTCATGTTTATCCTCGTGAATGGGAAAACCAAGGGGGTTATCACACGGGCAATCGTCAGATCACCTCGCGCCCATCGTCGGGTTACCGGAGCTATTGCAGTGTGTTTTATATGATAGACACGTTCCTTTAAATTGGTAGAACCCATTAATCCGACGGGTTCAGGCAATGTCCGTAAAGTGCCTTGCCCAAGGACACAAGCGCCTGGCTAGCGACCAGTTTCGCATCTGT
>CH002567.1:2718279-2735971 GCA_000149265.1 Ciona savignyi | reverse complement strand
TGATCTGACGATTGCCCGTGTGTTAACCCCCTTGGTTTTCCCATTCACGGGGATAAAGATGAATGTCCTATCCTATCCTATCTGCAACCTTTCAATTGAAAGGCGACGCACTTAACCGCTAGACCAACCGGTCGGACAAAATTGCTCATTACTAGTCAGCTGTCTCCTTGGGCAAGGCACTTAACCGACTTTGCTTGAACCCTGCGGATTAAAGGATTCTACCAAGTTGAAGGAACGTGTGAATCATACACAAAACACTGTTGTAGCTCCGGTAACCCGACGATGGGCGCGAGGTGATCTGACGATTGCCCGTGTGATAACCCCTTTGGTTTTCCCATCCACGGGGATAAAGATGAATAGGCCTATCCTATAACGCCGAAAAATTGTTATCTTTTTTGCCTTTTCCCGATAGCGGGAATTCCCCTTGGTTTTTTTGATAAATTAAAAGTCAAGATAAACTATGGGCATGTCAGTTAAGATTCCTGAAAGTTTCAACCTGATTTGATTACGCGTTCTGCTCAATGACAAGGAAAGGAAACCCATAATGACGAAAGCTGATGAAAGATAAAACGGTGATTTATACAATAAACGGTGATTTATATGAAAACAACAAAAATAAATCACATAGAATGAATATTAGTGTAATTTCTAAAATTATTTAGCACGTCATAACAGCTTTTTGTAGTTTGTGTATTTGTTCTTGTCCATTTATTGATTATGATATTCCATACGTTTTCTTTATAAAAATTATCATCTTAAGACCCACAGCTCCACGCTAAATTTGGTCAGGAATAAAAATTTGAATCCAAAAAAACAATTTAAAAACTTTGGCACTTACAATTTTAAATTGCACACATTTATTATTTAAATGAAGGTGTATTTTGCGACAATTTTAATCTAATAATTTTAATACTAGTTGGCTAGTTTGAGCTTTGGCAACAATAATACCTAATTTCTAAACTTTTAAATTTCTACAATAAAGCAACATAGATTTAAATATAAAGTGGGAAAACCTTAACGCACAGTGAAACAGTTTAATAAAATGCATTGCTATGATAGCGAGGTTTTATTGGAACTACCAGATACTGAATCTCCAGTAAAAGCTTTGAACCGGTATTCAAGTTGATCGTCCTTTGACATTTTTCTATCGAGAAGCTGACGTTGCAATTCACGACTCTGAAAAAAACACATTTTATTGAAGATATAAATTACTTGTGTTAACTAGTGGTACTGTTGTTTTAATATTGATTAAGTCAGATTTATTAAAAGTATTGTAATACCCTTTGGTTGATCATTGTGTCATTATTTAAAGTCTTCTGGAGATATAATGACACAAAAACACTATGCCTGCTTTGTGATCTAAATATTTTTCATTTCCATGCACCGTGTACACAAACGTGGGTCATTTTGTAGGAGTTTAAAGTAGTTTCAACCTGATGTAGAATCGAACTCCAAGTTCAAAATAAATGGGAAACAATTCTGAATTATGTATTGATTCAAACAATAAAAAATTTGTGCCAATTTTGGAAAAAAAGGAACTTTATTGTTTCTGTTTTAATAAATATGAATCAAATTGGCAGGAAATATAAATTTACACAAGCAAATTTATACCACAGATTAAATTCAATTCAAAGACACCTCTCAACACTTACTGGTGCAGTTTGTGCTTCACTTCTTTGTTGTTGTATTTGTTTATGGATTTGACTCGAATGCTGCTTCATTCTTTGCAAAATTTCATCATTTGTACGATTCCTAAAAATAAAAAAAATGTAGGCTACACTAAACTCCTTTAATTGTTTGTAACAGAATATACATTAATACAGTCTAATGTAAAAAAAAACATCTGAAAATCAATCAAGGAAAAAAGTTTCAGCTTTGTTTTGGAGAAACTTGAAAACATTTGAAAATTCTAACACTATTTAGAAATAAATAAAAATTTATTTTAAACAAATACATCAAAATCTTTTTTGCTTAAAAATATACATAATATTGTTTTATAAACTACCTTGCAACACTATTGGGCCTTGACATCTTAGGTTCATAGTCATCTACTTTTCTCTCTTTAGGCACTTGCTCAACTACTGGCTCCGGTAATATTGCCTCATTCATTGCATTTGGTATCTCAACAATCATGTGACTACGCTTGTGTGTATCTGAGTTTTTTAACCTATATAATTAATGATTAAATTCAATGATAATAATGTATGTAATGCTCCAACATCAATATATCTCAATAGTTTTAACTTCTTGGACACTGAACAGAAAAATTTTAAATTCATACTATCTTTATTTAAATTCCACTTGCCTGCCCACTTCTTAAAACTATGAGGATTAAGATTTTAATACAAAAAATAGTCAAAAAAGTAAATACTGCCATTTTTCTTCTTACTGATGTTAATGAAATCAGTCCACCATACTTTTAAATCTGATGCATATCTAACCTGATCCTCTTTATGTTTAGTTGATAATTACTAGTTATTATTTAATTTTGAATAGCTTTTTTGATATATTGGATAAATGAAATAACTGCATGTTTTAATTCTTTAACACATGAAGAACCAGTTCAGTCGGTTAGAGCGAAGGCTTTCAACCGAAACCAATCTCTTGGTTAGTCAGATATGTTCCTATGCAAAGTACTTAGTGGACATTGCTCAAACCACTAGAATTTTCTCATTAACAGGAATAAAACACGATTATCCTAAACCAACCTAAGTTTATGCTCTCCAGGTAAAATTGTCTCCACTTTCTCTTCACGAACTTCATTGTGAACAACCAGTTGTTCATTCGACGCCAATGGTGGAGGCTTCCATGTCACATCAGCTAAAATTTGGCCCGACCGGTTAGTTTTGTGGTTTAGTGCGACGCCTTTCAACCAAAAGGTTGAAGGGTCGAAACTGGTCGCTAACTAGTCGGTTGTTTCCTTGGGCACGGCACTTAACAAACATTGCCTGGACCCAACGGATTAATGGGTTCTACCAAATTGAAGGGTCGTGTGAATTATACACAACACATTGCAATAGCTTCGGTAACCCGTGTTTTAACCCCCTTGGTTTTACCATTCACCGGGATAAACACGAATATCCATCCATCCAATTATAAAATAATCAGCTCTGTTATTTTAATTTGGTTGGGCGTTATCCAAGAACCATAGTTATTGTAGGTCACCAGATCATTTAAGTTGAATATGCAGAAAATAAACAAGTAAAAAATGTTAGAGAAATAAAATGAAAAGATGATTCCTGATGGTTCAATTGCAAACTTATACTTTGCACTTAAAATTTCAATATGGACATATGTTTTTACATAGGACCTTTTTGCATAAACAAAAAAGTTACCGGTTTTTGATCGTGGCAATCTCTGTCTTCTTTTGGTTTCATTTCTCCATACTGACAGAGCTGTTTTATCCCTGGTCAAAGGACAATTACAAATGACATAAAAATGACCTACTTGGCCATTGCAAAATATTGCAATTTTGTCTAATACCATCAGATTCTTACTACTTTAGGCAAATGACTTGTGACCTTTCCTGTTTCTTTATTGCTAGTGATTTTTGTTCTGTTTGACTAAATTACCATTTTCATATTAATGCATAAGGCATACTTACTAATTACAATGTACTGCACTTTGCCTTTCACTGTCTTGTTATACTTATGGACAAAATGATTTAAACTCGAGAAGTTTTATTGTTTTGACAGAATAAGACAAAGTGCAGCACACAAGGAAACTGACACAAAAACTACCAAAAACACACCCAGTACCAACCACTAACACTGCAAAACAAACGATTCTACACAAAGTGCATAATATCTTACAAAATTGGCAAATAAAAAGCAGCTAAATGAATACAAATGTATAGGTAAATGGCTTTGGCACATTATTGAATTAAATTCTTTCTTTTAAGTAAATATTTTATAAACATATTTAAGATTCATAGTCTAATATAATAAAAAAAAATCCCTTTTGACAGGAGAGGATGCTTCTGCATAGGCTATAAATTAATCGTATATAGCGATGTAATTTGTGCATCATTGCGATGATTATAATACAAGAAAAAAACTTGAAAGAACTACAGAGCTATGGTTTTGCAAGCGCTCTGACTAACTTTTTCCTCTGGTCTTCATTTATTTGTTTGATCTGACGCATTTGCTTGAGTTGATCCTTTCTTGTTGCATCCGTGTGGCGAATATCAATGAGTGATAAGTCTTTGGGTGAGCCACGGGACCTGAAGCCATAAAATGTTAATCAGGTGGTTTGCAATTTATAGACTGTTATGGTAACATACCAGTATTATATTTTTATCTCTAGACAATTTACAAATTTGCTCCCAACCAATTGTTTACAACAGTCTGTTAATTTTTGTTAGTTTCAGGTAAATTAAGGTTTCTTATGCAATCAAGAATTCTGAGTAAGATATGGTGATGATTTCGTATAAATTGCAGAAATATTTGAGTTTAAAAACTTTATATATAGTGTATCAAACAAGCAATGTAATTACAGAATACTGAAATCGTCTTACTTATTACGAAGACCTTCCAGCAAGCTGTTGCCTTGGAATCTCCCTTTATATTCTTGGTAGCCGATTGGCTTGTGCAGTGAAGCGGACATAGGGGTAGGTCCGTGCCTCTGCAGAGTGAAAGGTTAAATTTACATTTAAAGTATTTGTTGTTATAATGGATGAATGTGGCATTTGTATCCGAGCGGATGGGGTAATCGTTAAATAATTTATACATGGTTACTTTGTGATAACTTGCCCACTGTACACTTTCAAAAGCTAATGCAGTGTGTTGTATGTTCTTGTGACATTGCTGCTCCTGTGATGTTTTCTAAGTGTCTTGTACAAGAGCACAACTGACAAGTGAGTGACCAGTTTCGATCCCCATATCATTTCGCTGTAAAGCACATTTTTCGGCTGGACAACCATCCAGTTAAAAAGAATATCACAATACACTGCATAAGAGCAGAAGTCCATGTTACCAATTACAGATGATGTTTTCAGTTAAAATTATAATATCCAACACATCAGAGCAGGGTTGTAAATATTACATAATATCCATTTTTAGAGTTGTAAAATATTTCCATGAGTGGCCAACCCTATTACATTGCCAAAACTGCAACTGGAGAGAGGAAATTCTTGAGATTACTATGAAACCACAGTCAGGTTACCGGATCTATTGCAATGCGTTGCAGAAAATCGACACATTGCTTTTGTTTTCACTCAATCAAAGGTTCAAGCAACGACCATTAAGTCTGTTGCCAAGTGCAGCACAACTGACAAACAAAGGGATGGTGTTGTTTACACAATCTTTCAGCACTCTACCATTGAGCCAGTGGGCTGAATTGATTTAACTCTAAATGATATAAGCAATGCGCACCACTAGTTCGAAGTCATCACTCATAGGGGAAGGAATGTTTCTTCCGGTGAAGTTAACATCATCTGTCTCCTCCTCCTCTGAGCTAATACTCTCGTCTTCAATTATGCTCAGCTTCTCCACAGTGGGGGCAACTAAAACTACGTTTGAATGATGAGTAACATTGTACTGGTATTTTTATAGTAAAAGTGCTTTATGAGGTCAATATTAGGTCAATATTATAGAAGGCAATGTATACATGAGTGTTATGCATTTTAATTTACATTTATTATAAGGTGGCACCTGCTTCGATAACCTCATGGTTTCTCGGTGTCTCCTTGTTAAACTTCAGGTTATTTATTTTCGTATTGTTTATTCTTTTGTTTTCTGTGCGTTTAACAAATAAAATATGTTTGATTGATTGATTGATTGATATGCTGACCACTGCAAAACATACATTAAAATATGTTATTTACCGTCATTGCTATTTTTTCTGTTTTGCAATTCCTGCCACAGATAGGATAGAATCACAAACACTCCTTGGTCGATTATGTGTGCTGGAGGGACCACCAACGGGTTTCCTCGAAGGTTAAGACCTAAATTAAAAAATTATTCGATCAACATGTACATATTTATTTTTTACCATATCATATGAAAACAAGAGATAACATGTGAAGATTTCTGCATGATACTATCGCTATTTGAAGTGCATGGTGATAAATAAGTAACGACTCCAGTCATTTTTTCTTTAATTAAAACAAAAGAAATGTATTTGCTGTTTAAATCAAAGCAACTGAAAGAAATTGCTAATATTCTAGAACAAAAAACTACATAAATTAGTGTTTAACTCTTTGAAACAACTGACTTAAGCCACCTATGTTTAAGAACCTTAACCAATGACCAAATTAAAAAGCAAGCGGATTGACTCAAACCCACCAACCAACTGATGATTCGAACTGTTATCGCAAGAGCTACAGATTGTAATTAAATACTAATTATTAAACCTGTTAATGACTTGGTTAAGCCCATTTGCAATGGTAACTGAGTTAGTTGATTTCCTTCAAGAAGAAGAGTTTTTAAGGACCTGAAAAAATTAATAAATTTAAATATAGGTATGGTAAACTACATATTATTATGTACAGCCCAGTATGGAAAGTACGGCAACTGCATACTCAAGATTTTTTTCCTGCTTCTGTGCACACTTGGGTAATTTCACACACGCTCGCGAGCTGGCAGACAGGTGATTTATACTGAGTGTACACTCGGGAGCCAGCTTATATGAGAAACAAATTAACGGTGCGCCAGCTCATGCGCGTGTGTTAAACCGGCCTTACATTTTAAACATAAACATCGTATAATTTCCAACAAACCAGTAAACCTACCTCGAATAATTTACTGTCAGTACATTTTTTTGGTATGTAGCTTACCCTATGTTATGTACATAGATATGTTAGCTGACGGACACAATAGATTTAGGATACAATAATATGTTTGTTTAAGATTTTGGTAAAACAGTAATAAAAAGGAGATTGTGTGCACACTTGAAGTGTGCACTCTTGGACGTTTGCACACTGCACACTTAAATATTTGGCGCGTGCACACTCGAGATCTCGGCAAAAATTGACGTACTTTCCATACGGATGTACAGCTTATTATTCAAAAACCCATCCATATACCAATAATTTTAGAAAAATAAACTTACTGGTGTCTCCCAACAGACACTGGTATGGATTTAAGTTGATTGTTCCTTAGATCCAGCCATTGTAAGGCAGGTAGCCGATCGAAAAAGTTGCTGGGTAACTGGTTTATGAGGTTTTCTTCCAAATAAAGATGCTGTAAAAGGGTTTCTTTTAATTACAAGCAGAAGCCTTTACGGTCTAAACACAATGACTGTTATGTTTTTGGTTATACCTGAATATGCGGCAAATGAAACAACTGGTCAGGAATTATCTGTAGCGCCCGACTTGATAGATCTAAAAACGCATCATCAAGGCTGTGATTTTTTATTATTTTTATCGCTTCATTTTCTTTGTTAAGTGACTTGATGTTTACTTTGGTATCACCAGCGTCGCTGGTTTCAAAACTATGCATATTTTAGTAAAGCATCGGCTCCAATAAGCTTGATGATTATTTAATTTTAAGGGTCAATATTTTAATGAAATTTTGTTGATAAAGAGCGTTAGCAACATAGCAACATAGAAACCGTAAATGCTAAGCCATAAATAACTTATAATATGATAGGAAATTCATGTTTATCCTCGTGAAAGGGACACGTTTCTTTAATTTAGTGGAACCCATTAATCCGCACAACAGACTAGCTAGCGACCAGATGTACCACTAAGTTTTCGAATAAAAGGCGACGCACTGACCCACCATTAATCTGTCGGACTGAACTTAGATATCCACGCATAAAACACGCAAACAAAGTACTGTGTTACTGCCGTGTCGCCGAATGGTTAACGTGGCCGATACATATAGGCCTACCGACTTCTATAAAAAAGGAGCTCATCGTGGGGTTTCAAACTTACCCCAGTAACAAAAAAACAGAGTATTGTAATGGGTTACAACAAAACACATAGTGTCCCTAGGTGTAAGGACGCAGGAATCGTCGTAGTACTGTCATGTAGATTACCCTTTTCCCAAGTAGGCTACGTAATATCTATTTAAACAGATAGCGTGGGAGATAAGTGCGTCGTATTTCATCCGGAGAGTTGCAAAATCGAAAGTGGTCACACTCACAAGGCAGTAGTCAGCAACAAGTTAGTCGGTTATGTTCTTTGACAAGGTCTTAAACGAATAATGCCTTAACCTAGTGGATTAATCAATGGGTTGTACTAAAACTGAAAAAACGTATTAATATATATTATACAACAGACTATAATAGCTTCGCCGGTGGCGCGTAATTGAAAATTTTCAGCGTTTCTTGTTTACTGAGAAAATACATCAATAATATCCTATTCAAATAGGCCTATTATATATAACCAAGTTGTGCTAACAAAAGTATATGCGGAGCGTATGTAAAAATGCATACACGAAAGGACGCAATTTTTTAAATAGTTTATTGTTAGCAGCATATTTTAAGACATCTTATCTTTTGGATTTGAATAAATATTGAAGTGAAATACGATAGATGCTAGTAAAGTAAATAAAACACCCGGGCAACAGTGAAAGTATAATAGTGAAATAGGAAAATGGTAAAAAAAGATTTTTATTGAATCATAATAGGAAATAAGTCTGCTATAGAAGTGCAAAATCTTAAGCTAAATGTCAAATTTGGATTGCAAACATCATGAAGCAGTAGCTTCTGTAAACTGCTTGCTCTTTTGGAACATGTTTATCAACGTTCTCCTGAGGGCTGTGGAAAAGCTACACTCGTCATAATGGACGTTATGCGTCTTGCAAATTTCCCTGATCATGCTCGACACTTCACGCATGCGATTTCTAGGTAAGCGGGGGAAACAGTGATGCTCATGATGAAAGTTAAGACCTCCGTGAAACCAATCCATCCAGACCGGACAAGTGATGTTCAGATTTGCTTCAATCATTGCTCGGTAATAATCCTGATGCGAAAAGGTGGTAAATTATGAAACAAAAAAAAATTCAAAAAGCAGTAAGAATACAGATAATGGTAAAATAACTTTTGGGCAATACGGAACTTAGGAAACTGGGTGCGGCCGATGTCCGTTAAGTGCCGCATCCAAGGACGTAATGGACGACGACAGCGGTTTTTTTTCATTTTAAAAACTTTAGGACAGAAAACCGACTCGCTCAACGCTAAGTGAAGGAGCTATGTAAATCTCACCCATTCCCGGAAATAAACAAAATAAGAACGTATATTATGCTACAACTCAGTAATTAGTGATGGGCTTTGCATGTTTTTCAATATGCCACTAAACGCTCTGTATTGTTTTTTTTATAGTCAGGTTTCCGGAGGCTTGTGTATTAAATGATGGGACAGTTGCGTTTCAGGCCTACGTCACTTGCTGGGCTGTCCGAAACTATGATACTCAAATTGTGAGCGATACATCGTTTAACAAACAATGAGATCAATTTAACTGGTGGCGTAAGCTGTTAGCTGTATGCCATATTGTCGGCACATATAGCACATTATTAGCTGCATGCACGACACGTATATGGTAATTGTTATATTTCTCAAATATTCAGTGAGGCAAAATCTTACCATCGAATGATGTTCCTCCTTTGTATAAAACCTTTTACAGTAATGATTCAAAATCAACTGAACATGAAGAACCCCCTGCATCATAGCAGCGCAGACGTATACAAATGCAGCGGATGATGGTGTTGAGAAATTGTATAGTAATGCAGCAACCCAGCTCATGTGGCCGATCCACGCTAACCAAATGTCGCGCCTTTTTTCCTCCCTTAAAGAATCAAGGGTAATTCCTACCCTGCCAGCACAGACGGCCAGTGGGACGAAGATATAGTGTTGCACCTGGTAAAATGATTTTAAATCAGTTTCTAAAAAAAAAACATTATCCCTGCCTTATTTCAAGACTTAAAGCAGGTCTAGAAGCACGTTTACCGAGGATTTAATTAAAACGTGTTTACAGACAACAATATAGGATTTTACCTCCCTTTTCCAATATCGTAGTTAGCACAATTGTTAACCGATTAATCAAATAGTCTTACGTGTGCATGTCCATGCACATAACTGATGTGTTTAAGTTTCTAATTACATAAATCGAGTACTAACATATACTGTCGAAAAGGTTCTTACATATATGAACAAGGTGGCTAGTTTGCCAGTATGAAACGGAAACAGCTTTTCGTTTTGTGCCCACACATCCTCGTTGGCTTGTGGATCAACAAACCCGGTTTCGTAGCAAACCGTATTTGTGAAAGAGTGATGTATTATGTGTTCATCTTTCCACCATCGTGCACTGATTCCAAAGCAAAACGTCCCAAAAAACACACCGAACTTTTCGTCCCATTTTCTTCGTCTAAAACCCTAATGTCAAATAAGGTCATATACACGTTTCTTGTCATATAGCTTATATAAACCAGATATCAATGGTAGGCTATATAGTGTGTTATTTTTATATAAGTTTCATTTTTATTTTTGTAATAAAAATAGAGGAAATAAGTTGTATATAGGCTATAATTGGGTATTTAATACCAATCTTGTAGGTGGTATTTAGGATATATATTTCTCGGAAATAACATAAAAAATAACGTGAAACCTGGCTGTGCATGAAATCATGCATAAGAATTCCACTTTGTTGCCAGAATAATGCGAGCAAAAATGCGGTTCCGAATCTGCTTGTCCAGTTTCGATCACATACGCCAGTAATTGCAAGAATGAAAACAAGAATAATCACTGACACAGTGAGTAGACACTTTCCGAGCGCGAAGAAAAGACTGAGATTAATGTAGATGGGTTACAAAGATGGTTTATAAGTTGTCGGTATTTCAACATACCAGCTAAAAGTCATTGGTAGTAGTACACATGGGTATGTTAACTATGGCAGAGAGAAAAACTGTTAGGGTGTCTGTATTTTCAGCTGGCAAGCTCTGCTAGCAGCGCGTCGCATTGTCACCTGAAGGGTGGTGTGATCGAAACTAGCCGCTCATTAGTCGGGTGTCGACAAGCCAATAAATTTTGCCTTAACCTAATGAGTACAAAGGGGGAAAAGCGTTGTACACTCTTTATCTCATTTATCATAATGCAATAAATTCGGTAACTCTGCTGTTGGCACGAGGTCTTCCGCCTACGTATTACGCAGGAACTTGCGTTTTACCAATTCGGAGTATAAGATTTGCTAAACTATAACTGTTTACCTTTCGTCATAATATCCTCCGTTTCGTAACTTTTTCTCTAGTCTGTTCATGTCCTCACCGAACGGATCTCGTTTTCTGACATAAGATCCAACTGTAAACAGGAACACCGGTCATTAAACAGCTTCCTACCACAGTATCATTATATGAAATATCGGTTCTTATCTCTCTCCTGTATATACATATATTACAAATATATGTATATGTTAATATAAGAAAGACAAAACTTGTGCAGGTAGAATTGATATTGGTAAAATTGGTAAGTTGTTTGTTATTAAAAATAATATGCGTTTACTTGTTAAGTATTTAAGAAGAACATAAACACGTCATACTTGTCTTTGTAAAGTTATCACCGGCCACTTAATCTAATAACTACGTAACCGGATGTTATTACATATGCGTTTATGTCGCTGTATATTTACATGTCTGTTCTTACATAATCTATTTAGCTTACGCATCCTTCGTTAATAATAACTTAATATATGCGTATATTTTGCTGTGTTATTACTTCGCTTTTTTTCGCAGTATAGCCCATGATACAGGAGTCTACACTCTACAATTAATGAAATGGATACGGTACCTGCTTTCCGTCCTTTAAGCACGTCGAATCTGTGCATACCGTCCATGACATAAGTGGCGTCTCTTCCAACATACATATTGATGACCTCTCCTCCGGGGTGTACATCAGCAAATTGGGTCACATCATACCACTTTCCATTGTAACCTACTAGTTTTCGGTTCTCATCCTTTTCGGGAGCAGTATCCGATGCGGGAGAATGTGTGCTGCTATCCCTTCTGTTGTGTACACCATACGTATCTTCTTTATTTGGACTCATAGTCTTAAGACGTAAATTTAAATCCTAGGTTGTAATACGACGTTAAATCCATGCGGTAATACGACGTTATTTCTACGCCGTAATACGACGGTAAATCCACAACAACAAAAAACTTACCTCAATAACGCATGTGCAATTATTCACACGGTAATTAAAAATGCCACGGTAATGAATGGTTACTTAATTAGGTATGCATAAGGTTAAACAGAAATAATGTTAGGAATTACGATTGTTAGTGTACATGATTAACATAAATAGACCATCAGCGTATATCTCCTTTTCAGTAACCTTTCAACGATTAAGTATCATATAACGTCACGCCAGCAGACAATTAAATTCGTGATCGGTTGTTGTCATGCAAATACGGTATTTTCTTATAGAATAAAGAACTATCTATATCTTTTGTACCAAGAGCAACAATATTGATACGTGCTGAACTACTGGCATATCTAAACATTAAATGCTCATACCTTTGAAAACGAATACACCTAATACATATACGGTAGTTACTTTTGCATATGAGGTTACCAGTTCCTTAAATCGGCCTAACAGTATCGTGTGGAAGTTACCGGAAGCTTTTGTTAACCTGCCTAACAAATACATACAAAAGGCGTTATTACGAATACTGTCTCGTGGGTTATAAAAGTATCTAGTGCGTGTTATACGCACTGCTTAACCTGTAACTGGATTCTTCAATCTGTAGTTTATTGCGTCATACAGGTGTACGAGAATAACATACCGCTCCTTATGTTTAACATACGCTGTTTCCTTGGAATGTTAAACATGTTGTAATCCCAAACATACATTAGTTTAAGCAGTCCTTGAAACATTGCTTGAAAACTATATATCTTCTTATATTAAATTTATTGCTATATAGCTATATGTATCACTGCTCCAGTCTGCGACTTGATATCTGTCCTATTCTGGCAAGAACCGGTTACTCATGCTAATGCTGGGTTGACGCATGTCCTGTCTTTGTACTCTAGCATCGCATTCGGGAAGATTTGTATTTACAGAAATCTATGAATAAAGCCGTATATACGGAGCCATCGCTTTCGCTTTCCAATTCTCAAAACAATCAAGAATATAGACTAAAATAAATAAAAATATATAATTTTACGCATCAGGCTTCTATATTAAGTGTTACAATTGACCTGCGTTATTTTCCCAATACAAAACCATTTCCTTCCTTTATATAATATCAACGCAATATACTCTTAGTTTAATATCGAGCTACTTGTGTCAACAACCACAGGCCGCGCTGGTTGGCGAAACAATGAGAATATAGTTTCAGTGGCACTGTTGGGCTGGACAATGAACAAGCTTATAGGCCAATGTAGTTCCTGCAGCAGCCATGTAATGCTGAGATAAACTACGTCTAAAAATAAATCGAGTACATCCGGGAGCTATTGCGACAAGAACGCTAGTATACCGGTGCGGAAACGGACATTTGTTAACTTTATCAATGATGTATAAACACTATTATAGGACAAATGTTCTAAACTTTTTTTACAGTGACAAACACTATAGGTCTGTACTAGAGCTATTTAAGTAACGACAACAACAACCTGAAAATCATCATTGTGTACCGGAAGCTGTACATGTTGTGTCTGTATGACACAGGAGCCTAGTTTCTCACAAACAACCTGATTCATTATGACAACTAAGATGTCCCTTGTCCGAACTGGACTTGCTTACACTATAATGTAATTATTATACTTGTGCTTATCATAACTCACGGACCTTGATCTGTCTGACCCCAGTGAGCCAAGCTGTAGCTGCTACCCCATTCTGCAATTTTCCAAACGCCTAAAATAACTTCGTGTTTTGCGCTTATAGACAATTTTTCAAAACAAATTTTGTGTTTTGATTAGCAGTTTGTTTTGTGTTTTGATTACTGGTATGTTCCGCAACAAATTTAGTTTTGTGGTGGGACACAATCTTAAAAAGCTCAAGACCGCTAATTTGTGTCATCACTATAATGGGTGAATGGATTCAGTTACAATTTCTTTGTTAAGTTTTTGTTTCAGCAGCAATTTCTTTGTGGTCGGTGTGAAAAGACGGTATGTATAGCACATGTAGTTAACCGGTCGAGACTTCTATCTCGATTTCACATTTAAAGAGCACCCTTTGATAAACGACCCTATATATTGGTATACGTGGCCTCAGTCAGTTCTACAGAAACAGCATGAACCATGTTAAAATTTCTCGTATTTATGGATTCCCTATGATTTCAAAGGCAACACAATTTGATTTTACTGCGTGTTCCTTTCTTCATTTCATTTTATTCTGCATCACGCTCGTGACAGGTATGTTATTTCGTCCCGACATTGGGTAGAACTGCTGGATATCTAATTAAGTTGAAACTTTCAAAAAATTCTAACTGACAAGTCGATAGTGTACATCGATCTTTAATTATTTCAAAAAACTAAAGAGAATTCCTGCTGACGTTATTGCCGATTTCTCCACGTTGGAAAAAATCTAAGATGTTTGTATCATGTTTGGAAAAAAATCTAAAGATGTTTGTATCATGGATTAGAAAAAACAAGTTTTTATTTGATAAAAGGGTAAACCGTGAAAATCCCCCAAAATAGAATGCACAAACAATAACAAATACACTGTTATTATGTGGATGAGAGAGCTAGATGTTTTTCGGAAATCCATTTTCGGAAAATCCCCAGAAATTCAATTCCACCAAAATTAGTGATCAGCTTCTTTACGATCCATATAAAATGAAAGGAAATGTCCAATTGAGTTAAATATTTTAAAGGTGTTTGCTAATATGGTTAAAAAGTTAAATAAATAAAAGTAAGTGAAAAAAGGCAAACAGATTCTACATACCCCGAGTTACCACCGAAATTCTCTTAAAATATAAAATTTAGACAGAAATATAATATTACCATGTATATAAAACTGCTAACACTATTACCGTGTATATTAAACAGCTAAACACTTAAAACCAACATAAATCGATGGTATTTCAATGCGATCCAACAATTGAATACTCCAAACCCACCATGACGATAGAGGTTATCTCTCGAAAGTGTTATATTACACTGCAGGTTGTAACTGCTACATGGTAGTAAGCCAATGGCACTATTATTTAGAAGTGTTTTTTTGTTGATGTTTAATATTGGTTCCATTTGGAAAAATGGGACACATATTGCTTTTGTCCGTTTTTATTTTTTTATTTACTTTTTTTCGTTAAAGTTTGACTGGCATGGCATGTCGCCCCGACATCTACCAAAAGGAATGATCGAATCGTAATGAAACTTAGCCATTCGTTAGACAACATGGTCTAGATATGCAGAGACCAAAATTTTGGGTAATAAATCAAGGGAAATTCCCCTATGATGTTAAAAACCAAAACGCTATTTTTTTCCTAAAAAAGCCTTTTTTGGGCATAGCGCTTGAACGGCTGTTACAATTTGTATCAGATTTCGTGGAATGTAAGTGCATTAGTCACTGATTTAACACTTAGAAGAAATAATGGTTTAGATATGCAGAAACCAAAAATTTGGATAATGAATCCAGGGAAATTCCCATAAGATGTTAAAAACCAAAACGATTTTTTCTAATAAATAAGCTTTTGGGGGCATAGCGTTTGAACGGCTGCTCTAATTTTGATCAGATTCGGTGAAATGTTAGACCAGTCATGGGCAACCCCCGGCACGCGTGTCGAACTTGGCACGCGAGCTCGTATTTCTGGCACGCTAGTTTAACGAAATTAGATTCCTTTCTCTTAAAGATAATAACTTAAAAGTTGTATTATTTAAGCTTTGGCCACGTGCATAAAATGTTTATTACCGCAAGTTGTCAAGATTTGATTATTTATTACCGTGTTATTGTTACTCAACAAACACCAAAGAGTACAACAATCGGCTTGCAAGTTTCGCAACCTGCTACCACAGACGAATCGGACGTGAGAGAAATTTGTACGTTTGTGCAGACAACCAGATGTAGTTAATATCAGTTACCCTTAGCATCCTAATTTACTTTTGTTAGCAATTTGAGAAACAAAATGTTATAAGGCTAAACATGATGTACCGGTAATGTCATTTGGTAGGCTTATCGGTAAAGGTCATACATGCATATTTCGGCAAGTAAAAAAAGAACCGTAAACTTATTTCACATAAGCTCATAGTTACGTTTATCAAATTGCGTTAATAAGAGTAAAAATTCATCGTTGAACACACTTTTTCACCTGCCTAAGGTTTGCTCTATCAGCTATAGTACAGCACTTGCCTATTTTGCAGTAAAGATGAAAATCATTACTGTAAAAAGTAATTTTGTTTGTTTGTCCCTACCAAATGTTAGGACCAGCTAAGAAACTTCAAACTGATAGTTTCTTAGAAATAAAACTTGAACCTTATAAGAAAGTTTATTGTGAATGGTTCCTTTTTGTTATAGAGACCGAAAAAGGTTGCCCATCCCTGTGTTAGACCATTAGACACTCTGTGCCAATTAGAAAAAGAAAACATTTACTTAGGGTAATTTCCTTGAAAACGAAGATATGTTCCTAAATTACGATTGTAACAGACATGCCATATCGCACTGACCTCTAACTAGAGAGTGTCAACCACGTGTTTAACCACCACTATTTGTAAAACACATGTTGTATGCCATATAATCATTCTACTGCTACAGGGTCCCTAACCACATTTTGTATTTTAAACAATGAGTATGTAGTTTTTGTTTCTGCAAGCATAAACGCATGGGTCCCATGGTTATCAAACCAAACTTTTTCTCCATGTGTAGGTTAAAAAAAGAACAATCGTGTTAGATTTACGAAGGATTCATCACAAGTGTGTTAAATTAAAGCTTTTTCTTCAAGTGCTGCAATGAAATGAAGCTAGATTCCTAAAACAGCCCGATTTAGTTTTTAATAGCTTCGGGGAATTCCCCATGGGCTTACTACATAAGTTTTTGTTTTTACATATGTGGGTGGCTAACGATCCAGTATTCCACCAAATCTGATCAAAATTAGAGCAGCTGTTCAAACGCTTTCGCCCCAAAAGCTAATTTTTTAGAAAAATAACCGTTTTGGATTTTAACGTCTCAGTGGATTTCCCCTAGATTTATCACCCACAATTTTTCTACTGCGTATTAAGACCATGTTGTCTAACAAATGACCAAGTTTTGTTACTATTCCATTATTCCTTCTGGTAGATGTCAGGGCGTCATGCCATGCCTGTCACAATCATGATTTGAGAACAATCTTATTCTTTAGGGTATTTCCCTAGATATTTTTATTTATTTTTTCTAATTGTTAAATTAGTAGGTAATGCACTTACATTTCACCAAATCTGAATCGGATTAGAGCAGCCGTTCAAGCGCTATGCCACAAAAAACTAGTTTGTTTAGAAAAAATACCGTTTTGGTTATTTACGTGTTCGGGGAATTCCCTTAGATTTATCACCCAAAATTTTGGTTTGTGTAACTCTTGACCATGTTGTCTAATTAATGTGCAATTTTTATTCCTTTTCCAATGTAGCTCCCAGTAGTCCAACCGGTCCACATGGCCCGCTTGCGGCCGGCGTCGAACAGCCGACTTAGATCTGGTACGGACCGGGGGAATCCGACTGTTTAATTAAAACAAAGCTTTGCGATGGCCGTCAGCCGGTGTTGACGCCAATGTGATTTCTTGCCCATGTGCTACTGAATGTCACAGTGAAGAAATTCAACCAAGCGCGGGTAAACGGCGGGAGTAAC
>CH002567.1:2682270-2714303 GCA_000149265.1 Ciona savignyi | reverse complement strand
TGATCTGACGACTGCCCGTGTGTTAACCCCCTTGGTTTTCCCATTCACGGGGATAAAGATGAATATCCTATCATAACATTGGTCCTAACCAGGTGGTGGAAAATTAATTACGGTTTAAAGAAAAAACTATTTTAGTATATTCCCCACAACAATACAGCATACACCTGTTTAAAAACAAAACAAATATTTTTTGGGGGGAAATGGCTTATTGTTGTTAAGCCTTTGGGGATCTTCCTTATTTTGCTTTGTTAAGACTTGTGTAAGCGGTTCCCCAACCAATAGGCCTCAGCCAAAAATTCCAATGACTCGCAAACCGACTGCTTACAAAAGTTTTTTTATTGGTATATTGCAAGCTAAGACAGTACAATTCATACAGTTAAACCGGTTCGTTAATTAATACATGCTTGGAGATATCGGCTCCAAGCAGGTTGTGCTTGGTCCGCAACTCAGAACGCGTTTCTAATTCATATAATATAATGGTATAATGAGTTTATACAAAAGAGGATTACCTTGGAAGTGTTGGTTTGGGGATTATAGTTAGTTGACACCAGGAAATGTTTTGACATGAGGAACAGCCGTGCGCGCATTAATTAAACGGCCACTGCAACAACACACAGAAATTAAAGAAAATAGAAAAGAGAAAAAAAATTCCTGAAATTTCGACTGTTGATATTTAGTCCACACGGGTACCAAAAATGTCACAAGCCACCCAAAACTAGTTTATTTCTGCATGTTCCTTTTTCGTAATTGCGCCCATTAAAGGTTTAAGAGAAAAACTTATATTACAATTGCACTGCTCTTGTAGACTCAGGCCTAAGCAGCATTAGAGCTATTGGCCGGAAAAGGGAAATTCGTCTAAATATCAACAGTCTAAATTTCAGGAAATTGCCTTGATGCCACTGCTGTGTATGCCTCTAAAGTGTTTAGTGTTTTATTCAATTAACGTGTTATTAAGTTGCAGCTTTCGAGTGAGAGTGTTGATCCCAGAAACTAAACCAAACCAAGCAAAAATTACGTTTTCGTCGCACCGGAGGCAAATTTTGCGGTTCTATTGTTTACTAAATTGCATTCAGATGGCGAAGTCTATATTACTTACATGTAGCTTAAAATTCCATCTGCAGAATAATTCTCATTCGAGTGGGTAAAACAGCTTTCCACGGTTGGAAAATCCTTGTGGTTGAAAAGGGGCATCGTAAAAGTCGCAAAAAATGTTTGCCTACTGCCTGAAAAAGATTTGACGATCGGGAAAAAAACGGTTTGCTGATTGGCAGTTTCGCAAAACAATTTTGCCGATCGCAAAAAGTTTTTGCCCTTAGTAAATCATTTTCATGCATAATAGAAAATAGCTAAATTAGCATCTTATGAGCTTTTTGTTCAGCAAGTAGGTTTAGCCACAAAAATACGCTTCATAGGCCCATTTAAGGAACTTTCTAGAAAACCGCAAGTGGTAGCTAATGTGATGAGTTAATGTAAGGTTTTTCAATATTTCTGTTGTTTTGCTTTGTGTGTTGTTTTTTATTTGTGTATGCTGGTTTAATAACAATATTACAATAAAAGAAACTTGAGGTGCCAACCAATGTTTTGTATACGGTTTGCATAGTCAACTATCTAATTTGAATATTAGTAGTTAAGACTGTTGATTTGTATGGTATACGAATTGTAAGCCTGTAAATTTTGTGCAGCGTAAGCAGTTTAACTTTGCGCGTGCCTCTACTACGGAGTTTTGCGTGTGCGTCAAATCACGCTGCGTGGCGTAAAAAAAAACAACTCGCGTGCCAGGGTTTGCCGATCCCTGATCTATTACCACTGATTTTGAGTTGCAACCCTGCAGGCATTCCCGCCGATTTTACCAGCAAGTATCGATTGATTGTTCGTTTGCGGGACTGCAAGCACTGATTTGTAATTTTCGCCGTTTTTTGTTCGCCTTTACTGTCCAGTCTAAATGAATTTGAAAAGTTAGTTTCTGGTTGTACCTCCTGATAAATTTACCTTGTTTTTATTGAGTATTGGGTATTGAATGTTATAAGAGTTTTACTACCGAGTAGCAGTTGCCGCGTGTCAGATTTTTTTTATTATTTTAGTTGTACGATGTTTTATAATTTATTAAAGCGCCCTATCGTACTGGCGTATTTTATATAGTAGACTAAAGCAGAGTTCTGAGACCACACTAAATGCAAAAGGCGCGACATTTGCGAGTGCTATATCTGGCCTTAACTTTTATGCATTTTCTGGACAGATAAAATAAAGTCGTTATACAAATAAACCTATCCACGTTTAATTCAAAATGAACAAGGCTGTCACCTATGCTGACGTAATAAAGCACATTGGTTGGGGAAGGTACCAACAATTATGGATATTGTATTCATTTGTTCTTGGTTTAGTAAACGGTATAAACGCGTTGTCATCCATATTCATTGCATATCCCATCCCATTTGTCTGCGATTCACCGATGGAAAAGCTGTGGAACCAGGTATTTACAGTGATACCCTTAACAACGTTTTTGATCATCGGAATTTATATTATGTATTGACTCACCTAATAATTGGTCCTCACTGCTCGAATTGATATCAAACAAATTAGAGTAACTCCCGTGTTGAAATAATGATGCAGCAGAAGAGAAATCCAAAGGCTCTAAGGCTACGGCAGTGGACGTACATGATATTACTTATAAACCCCAAATGTTCATACTAGACTAAAGTTTGCGCCCAACACCAAGAATGCGGCCATAGCTACTACCTTATGACCCAACATATGGGGGAGGGTCTAGGGATATTCATATTTATCCTCGTAACTGGGCAACACACGAGACTCTAAACCACGGGCATTCGTCAGATTACCTTGCGCCCATGGTTGGGTTGCCGGAGCTATTGCGGTGTATTGTGTATCATTCACACGTTCCTTTAATATGGCAGAATCCATCATTTTATTGTATTTAGGCAATTTCGGTTAATATTAACTTAACTGACTAGCTTGGGGCCCAAAATTTTAACCAACTAGCTTGGAATTAGTTTCCAACATTCAACCTTTCGGCTGAAAGACGACGCACTAAGCCGCCATGCTAATCGGTCGAAACCGCCAAGCTGAATTTAATAAAATACCGCTTAAGATAATTTAATAAAATACCGCTAAAATGTTTAATAACGCTCTTGTTATTGTCTTATAAACAGTATATATAGATAAATGATATATTGTTTGCTTGTTCTAAATCGTATTTATTGCGAGATATCAAAATGCTATATATTTTGGTAATTCTAAATAATCTGCTTGCTTCCATGTAATCGAATGATTTAAAAATGTAAAATATTTAATGTGTTTAACGCAGAAATGCAATGGAACAGTACACAACACATCGATATCATTTGTACCAATCGAGCAAGACTCCAATCACTTGGACCAGTGTAGAATGTAAGAAAATTTTATTTTGTGTTTTGACATTTTGTCTTCAAATTACTTTTCCTTTCTAAGGTACAACCCACCTTCATCAGAATATATCAACTGTACAAACTGGGACAAAAATATTTCTATGGAGGTGAGTAAAACTTATGATAACTACAATTAAAAGAAACAATCACTAAAAATACAACAAAAAATAAACGGATAAAAACGGCAAAAATGGTTATTCCAAACTACAAATAAAAAGTATTTACCACTTCTGTTTAATTAAACATTTACAGCAATACACTTAATACAGAATAATGCAGGTCTAGATAATCAACTGTGATGCCTGGTGTCTTGAAAAAGTGCCCGAGATAGAGCGCAGTTTTTAATACAACCCAAGATAGAGCGCAGTTTTTAATACAAAAAAAAACAAAATGAATTAACCAATAACCCATAGATTGTATTACCACGACATCGCGTATGCGAGTACCAAGTAATTAATAACATTTTTACCAGGTCTAGTTCTGATCACATGACGGATTTCCCTAGTACAGTTTTTAAATGGTTACTATGTATGCTTTCTTCTTGCTAACCATACGGTTACACAACCGCTTTAAGTTGTAAGATTTTAACGTTGTGAAAGGGGGTATTGGTCAAGTATATAAGTTTGTGGCTTGTGGGTTGAACTCACGCCACTTACTACGCACGATTCCTTCTTACTAACAATTTGACAGCGTAACCACTTTTAGATGTAGGATTACAACTTTATGAAAGAGGATAGTAGTCAAGTATACGAGTCCGCGGCTGTGACTCGCCCCCCCCCCCCGACCACCGCTATGAAATAAACAATAATAACGCACAGGTCATACCATGCAGCGAACATAGGTTCGTAAGCGACGGATTTGTTTCACATCCATCGTCATAGACTTCGATATTACTTGCGAAAGAACGTGGATCAATTACATGTTGCAATCTGTGTTCATGGTGGGCGTATTCGGCAATGGGATAATATTCGGAAAGCTCGGCGACAGGTTTGCTGCCTAAATTCAACCATTATTCCGTGCTAAGATACGTACACTAATATGTATTGCTACATCAGATATAACTGTTAAAAGAACAAAAAGCAGTGTTTTACTATTTTGGGAACAAACTATTCGTATTTTTACGAAGGTAAGGCGTCTTCAACATATTACTTTGCTTAAAAGTTAATTACGCATTACGACATATTGCTGATAAAGTGATGATGCAAAAAGCATTATCTACTGCACTGGTTATAACAACATTTTCGCTGGTTTTCCTTTCCAGTATCAATTACCGGTTCTTCGAAATATTAACCGGAATTCATTGTAAGGTATGGGAGACGATCTATAATACTTGTGATGGCTTGCTCAACGGTCGTTGTTACATTCTCTTTGGCTTTTATTCGTGATCTAATTGTGTACGCAATTTTACGGGGATTGGTGGGGGTTTTCTGCTTTGTGCTAGCAATCTCATATGTACTCAGTAAGTGGAAATTGCTATTTATTGTAACTAGACAGTGTTAAACACCATGTGTGAAAATCATATTACTATATGTTTTTAATGTCTATGCACCAACGGTTGCGTTTGCTGGTATACCTATCAAGATATATAATTGTACATAATCTCATTCAAAGTGTATATTGTTTGTTTCTATAAGCCGAAACTAATGGGTTGCCGAGTTACCAATCCAAACTTGGTATCCTAGTTTGTGAATAATCTCTTCATGTTAGTATACAAAAAAACTACAATGGAAACAACAGAGTAGTACTGCCATCTCTTTCATTTTTAACTCGATTGAACCATTTTGGAGGCATCAAATATCAATTATCACTTTGGGGTCTCCGGAAAAAAAGTTGGAATATTGGTATTGGTTGCCTGGGTGTTTATTCGTACTATATTCTTTTTTAAACTAGGTCGGTTTTTATCTGGCGTAAAGCAAATTGTTTACCGATTTTAATAATGTTGAGCTTTGGGGAATTTCCCGGAGAACTATTAAAGGAAGTGTTGGCAATTCGCATCTGTTTTGTTCGTGTTTTAATTCTCTATCTATTTATGTTGTTTTTAAGTGTTTAGATATTTCAAGCAATTACGTGTGGTTAAGTACATTTTTCTTATCCTACTAGTTTATTTTTTATTTTATCTATTTTGTTCTTACTGGTCGGGAAATATCGACGGTAAAAAAACAGCATCGAAATTGCGTAAATACGACATTCGTCGGTAGTTTTTGATTTTACACCATCCTGTTGGAGCACTGCCTATATACATTATTATATTCAAAGCTTCAGAATCCGTGAAGCCCCGTTACCGAGCACTCGGTATACAGTTGGGCGCTATGGGCTTTTCCATTGGAGGTATAGTGCTGGTGTTACTGGCTTATATATGGAGGGAATGGACAACACTTCAGATCGCTACTTCATGCTGTTCAATACCCGCTATTGTCATTTGGTGGTATGTGTTTTCACCATTTATTTAGTTTTAATTTTCGTCTTGTGGTGTGAAATCTTATAGTATTATGGTATTTATATTTACTGTAAGGCCTCCTTCTGGTGCGACCTACTTACACCGGAGTTCTTAACATGCGGAACAGTTAAATGCGCTGATAAGCACACTCCAAATCTCACTGTCACAAACTAGATTAAAATTAATTCTTGCCTATATGTTTTTTTGCATTGCGCAACCTGACCTACTTTAAAACGTTGTGTTTTTTCGAATTACCATGGCTATATGTGACGCCACGATTCATGAGGTTATTGTTGTTCACTTTGGTGTTATTATGGGACGTTATAGTTGGATGACTAACTGCAAACATTTAGTTTAGAGTTTAGTCAAACGACAATAGTCGCGTCAATTAGAATTAAGACCTGAAACGCAACATCTGGGGGCCTGTCCGGAATTCATTATTATTCGTTAAAAGTATTGTCGTGCTATTTAATGTATGTAGTAGAGAAAGAACAGTTAAACATGGAAAAGTTCATCAAAGCTGGTAAGCAACTATGGGGTTGGCAGATGAAGCGCTGCTGAGAATTATAGAGCGCGAGGAAAGAAGTAGGGAGAGACGTGAAGTGCGTGATGCAGAGGAACGTAAAGTTCAAGCCGAACGGGAGACAGAGGAACATAAAGTGCAAGCCGAACGGGAATATCAAGGTTTGCTAAAAGCACTACATGGGAGAAATCTGAATGGGCTACGTCTTTAAGCGCCCTTTTAACTAGTAGAGCGCTAGACGTTTATTCTAGATTGTCAGACACTGCTGCTGTCGAGTACGACCTGCTGAAGCAGGCATTGCTGAACCGATATGACCTCACGGAAGAGGGGTACAGTTGTAAATCCAGAGAAGAAAAGCCCAAAAAAGATGAGAGCTCCGAGCACTTCATCATTCGTCTGACCAATTACTTGACAAAATGGGTGGAGATGTCAGGCTCTACTACGTCATGGGAAGAGGTTAGTGCACTTGTGGTGAAGAAGCAATTTATTCAAACCTGCCCGAAAAAACTTTCGATCTACTTGAGGAAACACGCGCCGAAATCTTTGGACAGTCTGTCGACGATAGCGGATCAGTTTTTGAATGCACACGGCAGAAATCTGTCGTCAACTGGTAGTAGGGGTACATCAAGGACGATGTCGGACCAGTGGAATACTCCAGCAGATGTGAAGTGTTTTAGTTGTAAACCGTGCGGACACACGGCGAGAGAGTGCCCACAGCTAAAAGGTGACGCTAGTCGAAATGCCCGATGAAGTCATAAGAAAACTTCCGGGTTGTAACTGTCAATTGGGAGACCGTTTGGTTAATACACACTGGTTGTACAGGCGTTATTGTCAAGCGAGAATTTTTAAATGACTCCCAATTAACTGGTAGTAAAGGATTTGTGACTTTGTTAGATTCAACGACAGTCAAGGCCGAGGTGGCGAATACTACGGTCGATACGCAGTTTTACAAGGGAACTGTCGAAACTTTTTGTTCGCTGAACACTTTGCATGACTTGATCATAGGTAACGTCCCTGGAGCTAGAAGTCCAGATGGCCCCTATCTAACTTGGAAAACGTCATGCGCCGTGCAAACAAGATTAGAAAAATTAAAGAAGGATGCTAAACCGCTAAAGATTCGTTAGGGTATTTTGTGGATAGACCGATAAAGATGAATTCGAGGAAGCGCAGAATGCTGACTCAACATTGGAATCGCTATGGACAGCTGAAGATACTCGCGTTAAAGGCGAGCAAGTAACGTCATTTAAGGTGGAAGGAGGTCTGCTGTATCGCATGTTTCAGCACCCAAAGGTTAATAATGGGAAATGGCTTCGTCAGCTTGTAGTACCCCAGAACCTTCGATCGAAAGTGTTAGAGATTGCTCACGAGTCTATAATAGGGGGTCACATGGGTATTAGGAAGACGTTTGATAAAGTAACGTCAAATTTGTATTGGCCTGGAATACGAGATGACGTAAAGCGGTTCTGTAGATCGTGTGATATATGGCAATGCACCGTTAATAAAGGCAGTGTAACGAGAGCGCCCCTACAGAAGATGCCCTCAATAGATGTGTCATTTAAGAGGGTGGCAGTGGATCTGATTGCACCGATACATCCTCCAAGCGAAAGCGGTCACCGATTTGTTTAACACTAGTAGATTATGCCACGCGTTACCCAGAAGTTGTTTCGTTAAAGACTATTACGACTGAGGCAATGGCCGAAGCCCTCGTGGACATGTATAGCCGACTTGGAATACGCGATGAGGTGTTAAGTGATATGGGAGTCCAGCTTCTATCCGATTGCATGAGGGAGGTGGAGCGTCTACTGAAGATAAATCACTTGTCAACGACCCCGTATCATCCGATGTGCAACGATCTTATGGAGAAATTTAATGGAACACTTAAACGCATGCTAAAACGTCTGTGCTGTGATGAATCGAAGCAGTGGCATCGTTATATAAATGCTTTGTTATTTGAGAAGTGCCACAGGAAGGAATAGGATTTTCGCCCTTTGAATTGCTCTACGGACGGACAGTCCGTGGGCCAATGTCAATTTTAAGGGAGATATGGGCCAATGGCGCGACCGATTCGAGCGTGCAATGTAGTTATTGGTATGTGTTCGACTTAAGGCAGAGATTAGAAGAAACAATGAAATTAGCACAGGAGGAGCTACTTATGTCACAGATCAAGAACAGGCGTCATTTTGACAAGAAATCTGGACCGCGTTGTTTGGAAGAAAATTACCGTGTACTAGTTCTGCGTCCAACGGATAACAACAAACTTTTGATGCACTAGAAAGGGCCATTTGCGGTAGAGCGAAAAGTTGACTTAAACGACTATGCGGTAAACATAGGTGGAAAAAGGAAGACTTTCCATATCAATATGCTGAAAAAGTACTATGCCAGGGAAGAAGATGGCCATAAGGAGCAAAGAAGCAGCTCAGCCAAGGCTTGCTGCGCGATGTACGACGACAACGACGGGATGCAAGAATCGGAAGGAGAGGACCTCTTGGAACTGTGTCCACTTCCGTCTAACGAATCGGTACAGGACATTCGATACGGTGAGCAGTTGTCGCAGGAGCAAGTAAATGGAGCGACAAAACTTGCAAAGACGTATGCAAGGGTGTTTGATGATGTGCCGGGCAAAATAGACTGCGTGAAGCATAGGATAAAATTGACAGAAGATAAGCCGATAAGGAGCAAACTTTATCCGGTGCCGTTTAAAATCCGAGAAGAACTGACCAAAGACATCAAAGAAATGCTACGTCTAGGGATAATTCGACGTTCCAATTCACCGTATGCATCGGCGGTCGTCGTAGTGAAGAAAAATAATGGGACGAATAGGATTTGTAGTCTAGGGATAATTTGACGTTCCAATTCACCGTATGCATCGGCGGTCGTCGTAGTGAAGAAAATAATGGGACGAATAGGATTTGTATTGATTACCGTAAGCTGAACAAGATTACCGTGTTTGATCCTGAGCCTATGGTACCGGCTGCGGATGTTTTCGAGAAGTTATCTGGGGGTAAGTATTTCACTACCATTGATTTGACAAAGGGATATTGGCAAGTTCCCGTTGCGAAGAAGGATATCGGAAAGACTGCATTCGTTACAACGGAAGGAAGTTACGAATTTTTAAAGATGCCGTTTGGTATGGTTAATTCTGGTGCAACGTTCTTGCGCGCTATATGCGCGAATTGCTAAAGGGGATTGATCACGTGGACAACTATATTGATGACGTAATAGTACATATAAGCACACATCAAAATGTTTGATCGGGGCCGAACGTGTCGACTTTCTGGGGTATAATATTGCGGAAGGGGTGATATGTCTGCAAAAGGACAATGTACATAAAATACGAGATGCGGCAAGACCTACGACGAAGCAAGAAGTCCGCTCATTTCTCGGCCTCACGGGTTACTACAGGGATTACATCCCTAACTATGCGACGATTGCGGTCCCGTTGACTGACCTAACGTAGAAGGGTGGGCCTAACACAGTAAGACGGGGTGAAGAAGAAGAAACTGCATTTTAGTCATTAAAGAAACACTTGACCAGCAAACCGATATTAAGGCTGCCGGACACGAATAAACAATTCGTACTGAGGACCGACGCGTCGGATAAAGGCGTGGGCGGTGTTTTGCTGCAGGAGCACGATGGAAAGTTGTTCCCTGTGAGTTACGCCAGCAGGAACCTGAGCCGTGCGGAGATCAATTACTTAACAATCGAAAAATAGTGTCACGGAATTGTGTGGTCGGTCAAGAAATTCTACATATATTTGTATGGTAACGAGTTAGTACTACAAACTAACCATCAACCACTTATATACCTGCAGGTATCTCTCTCCATGGAGAGCGCGAAATATATATACAAACAGTAGAGTTATTAGATGGACTATGTTTCTCCAGACCTATTGTATAAGATACGAATGTATAAAGTGGTCACTTAACGTTGGTGCGGACTTTATGAGCCGAATTAACTGATTTAAAGCGTGTTGTGCTGTGTTCTTCGGTTAAGCTGTATAAGTTCGTTTATTTATTTGTTGTGAATTAGTTTTGTGCGTTAATTTCGAAATCAGGTGATTTCGCTTAAATGGGATGTCACAAACTAGATTAAAACTAATTCTTGCGTATGTTTTTTGTATTGCGCAACCTGACCTACTTTAAAACGTTGAAATATCGAAACCAGATAAGGATTTACAGATGTTACATTTACTGTCAAGTCTACCACGTCTAAGTTATGGATAAATAATTCTAAGCATAGTTCGGCTTATTCTTACTTACATCTACCATATAACTTCTAGGTTGTATGATGAATCACCCAGGTGGCTCATATCAAAAGGCAGAGTCGAAGAAGGGATTCGAATCCTATACAAAATTGCTAAAGTTAATAAAGTGGATGAGGAATCTATGTTTGTTCTTGACAGGTTTCAAACTACCACTATCAAATAAGTTATCCAATAGCGATTTTATGACCTAACTGTAAACCGTTTCTGCCTTTTATCTAAAAAGTTATGGGAGTTTTATAACAACTTTTGAACGATCGCACTACAACGCCCTAAAGTTTTTGTATTAGAATAAAGTTATTAGATTAAACAACTATTTCTTAGAACCGTTTGCTATTATTTACCACTTTAACCTATGATCGAAACGTATAGAAGTGGAATTCACTTAGTATGTATAGCAAAGTTGAATAAACCTGGTGTGGTTGGTTGTATTTATTCAAATAAAATAACCGGCCATCATAACGTGCACAGCTACCAAAGACAAACAGAAAATTCTAAATGCGCGGAATGTATCGAGGAAGGAAAGACTTCAAATGGCAGCAATGACTTCGGAATATTGAGTACACTTCGGTATAGCGGACTGCGCATGCAGACAATCATCCTCGCATATGCTTGGTAGGTCTCGTTTGGCATACTTTAATTAAAGATCTAGTAATTTGTGTTAAACCGTTTTATGCTATTAGTGTTGAACGCAAAGATGTGTTCAAATAGTTTTTGTATGGCAATTAAAAAACACCGAGCAATTTTAATCTATACTGATTCAAAATACGTTCGTTATATGCCGTGACCATCAGGTACGTAGAACAGCAGTAATCTGATGCCTGTATGACCAGGATTGAAATGGAAGGTATTGGTTTAAATACCATAGCATTTCCAGAATATAGCCAAACAATATCTTTTTTTGTAAAAAGGGATTATAAATTGACATTGGACGCATTAAAGTTTAATGTAACATATGGACACGTTATAAAGGTGTGTGACCTCATGTGTGTACTACGGTATGACAATGAACGTTGCAAGTATTGGGGGCAATGTCTACGTAAACACAGTTTTGATGTGTGCTCTGGTGGTACCTTCCAACATTATGAACACAATTCTATGCAATAAGTTCGGCCGTAGCGTTGTTATCTACACCTCGTTCCTGTTATGTGGTGTTTTTTGCTTTGCTATGTACGTTGCACCTGAAGGTAAGCGTGTTTGCCGTCGTTCGGCTTTATATCGAATAAAATAAATGGTGTTGGAGATGAGCATCTGAATATAAAAGCTCTTATAATATAGTAATATGAGCGTTGCATGTAGCCTACTGCATACATCATTGATTGATTATAAAACTTTTAACCAAACGGTTTCTATGTTTAATGTAGATTGGAAATTGTTATCTCTAATTTTGTTCCTACTTGGTCGTGAATTCAGTCACATCCCATTCAGTGCATTGTTCCTCTACACTATCGAATTGTATCCAACACTTATGCGGTGAGTTTTTTCCGATCTTATTGTTATTTAACCACAGTAACTTGTACAGGTCTAATCTATTATATCCTAGACCAAAATCTATTATCCTGATTGTGAATCGCCTATACGCTAAACCTAGTATTTATGGGTTCACTTCAATTCAATTTTGAATTTACTCATGTCCAGTAGCCAGGTTATTGGGAACACGTTATCAAAACTGGTTGTTGGAAATCCTAACTGGCATACCATAGTTTGCATTAAGTTTATTTTTTTAAGAACCCAAGGCTAATTCCCACTAACGTGAAAAACGTAAACACGAGGCAAATTTTTGGTAAAGCGATTGCATTTTATTTTTACCAAGCTTACCATCACCCACTGTGTCCACCGACAAACATCAAAGGATACATTAACACGACAATAGAAAAGCTCATTAGGTCGATTGTAGAAACGCTCATTTTGTGTTAAAATTTTACAGATCGACGGCGACTAACTACGGTAGTGCAATGGCGAGAATCGGAGCCATCATAGCACCCGCTATTGCTGGACTTCAAATCATCCACCCTTCCGTGCCCTATATTACCTTCAGTGCACTTTCCTTCGTTTCAGGTGAATACTGGTTGTACGACCAATTTGGATTTTTACCCTGTCCAAGAACAACTGCTTTATTTGGACGCTCTCACCATTTTTTTAATATCTACTGATACAGGGCCAAACTGGCCATTTACGGTTTCTAATAAATTAAGTAGACTCCGCCTTTTATCTATTTTTTTTATAAATGGGGCGTGTTTGATATATTTTGTCCGCAGGATTGTTAATGATGCTTCTTCCTGAAACACTGAAGGCGAAAATGTTTGAAGGAATGGAAGAAGCGAATGAGTTTACCGTATCTAACCCGGGTCCCCTTCTTAAACTTTTTCGACGGCTCTTTTGATTTGCTACAATGTTTATTTGCATTTAAAGATAGTTTATAATACTAATCTAAACTATATTTGACTATTGAACATACCGCTGTATATAGCTTGATTAGTAAAAAATATATACAAGTTTACCTATTACAATAAGTCATGATTGTGCCCCGACATCTCCAAAAGCAGTGGCCGAGTTGAATTTAAACTTTAAAAATAGTCAGAGAACGTTATTAAGATATATATGTGGCAAAAGAAACCTTGTGACAATGCCAGGGTATTGTACGTTACCGCTAAAAACCAAATCGGTTTATTTTAAAGAAATTTAGATTTTTTTTGCACCATATTGATTTACCAAATGCTCCGATTTGGATTGGACTTAAATGCCCTAAAATTTAGATTTATTCCCAAATCCTGATTATGAAAGACCTGGCATGCCACCCGACATCTCCAAAGAGTAGTTGTCAAATTGGTTTTAACCTTACAAATTGTTAGATAATTTAACTAGATAAGTAAAATAAAAAATCTGATACTTAGCCAGGCGGGTTCCCCGTGTCCGGGAACAAACTAAATTGTACTTTTTATTGACATTATTTTATTATAACCCCCCGAAAATTCTTCTGGATTGTCAAAAACAAAAAAGGAGATTTTGTTCCAGAAATTTAGCGAGCATCGCGCTTGACAGAAAGTTCCAATTCAAATTAAATCTGGAGAAAGGTTGGTCTGTTGACCCGCGTTGTTTTACATGCAAGAAAATAAAATATAACCTTATGAAATAACGTAAAAAATTAATTCCCTCTTTTATGATGGTAAAGACATGTTATATATATATGTCATTGACATCTCTTAAAATGAATTATCGGATTGGACCCGCAGGAATTGTTAGAAGACACTGCATCGACTGTAAACAACTTTCTAACGTCACTAGATGGATGGAGAAGTAAAAAACACAGTTAACCTCTTGAGCCCCCACCCATAAAAATATAAAGCTTGATTATGGGGCACTATTATTTGAAGCGTTCAACTAATTATTCTTCCTATCTCTCCAATAAAAACTGATCTCACAAAAACTGCTGTCACTCAAAATCTCGACATGGGAAGTCTTAGATTTTTTTCACAACTTAAAATTGAAGCTAATATCTGCAACCTAAACTGATACCTCCAAAATATTCATTTTTTTAGCCTATACCCCTTTATACATTAGAAACTTTTTCCCAACAAAAAAGCAAGCAGATGCATTTTCAAAACCTTTATTTTTTAAAAGCACTGCTCCACTATTACAAAAATTTACCGCTAAATAAGAACACCGGGGCGCAACCTGGTACATGCTGCTTTCAACCAAACAAACATTGGGGATTAACCACCATTGTTACTCAGCAAAACACTTGTTTAAACACAATGACTAGGAAAAGCTACAACTCGTCACCTCCTGTCGCGCATATAGAGGTCTTAATAGATTATACGCCATCTATCAGCACGTACGTGAAATACCCGTACCGGCTAAGGCTAAGCCAACACAAATCAAAAGAAAAATTAAAGATAAATCCATTTTTTTGCCGATATTTTTGTTATAACATTTTTCGAGAGTTTGTAAATCGTATTTAGGCTTTTTATTAATATATGGTCCAGATGTACCTGATCTGAAATGTGGTAAATAGCCCAACAGAATACCGCACAGTCATCTCAAAATACCACGAAAAATAAAAACTGGTAATTGGCATTATTGTGTGCCTTAAATTATTTCACGCTAAAAAATCCTGATGTGCGAAGGGGTACCAGCTAAAAGGTTAAAAATTTAGAGTGTTAGGGGTTAGGTTGCAGATCCAAGCTTCAAGCAATATAGTAAGCACACGCTAAATGCAGTTCAGGGACTGTATTGCCAGAACTAAAGGGGACGAGACTAAAACCTATATAAAAAGGTTAAATCACTCATGCATACTGCTGTAGTGACGTAATAACTCTACACATACTCTTTAAAGCCTAAGCAGTATCAGAGCTGTTGGCCGGAAAAGGAAAATAGTCTAAATATCAACAGTCGAAATTTCAAGAAATTGTTTTTTTTTTCCACTACGTGGTATACCACTGAAGTGTTTAGTGTTTATTACAATTAGCTTGTTATTAAGTTGCAACTTTAGAGTGAGAGTGTTGATCCCAGAAACTAAACCAAACCAAGCGAAAATTACGTTTCGTCGCACAAGAAGAATTTTTTGGTTCTATTGTTTATACTACATTGTATTATACGCCATAGGCACGGCCGGATGGTAAATTCTATATATCACGTACAGGTAGCTTAAAAATGTTCCAGCAGAAATGTTTTAAGGCAGGCGTCTTTTTGTAAATGAAGTAACTACTTAACGTAAAAGAGAGTAAATATTAACAGATATAGCAAAAAATTCTTTTTCGAGTCTGTAAAACAGCTTTCCCCGATCGGAAAAATCTTGCCGTTGAACAAAGGGAATCGTAAGCATCGCAAAAAAATGCCGATTGCCTAAAAAGATTTGCCGATCGGAAAAAAACGGTTTGCTGATTCGCAGTTGCGCATGACTGGTTGACGCAAAAAAAAAATTGCCGTCGGTTAAATATTTTTATACATTATTGAAAATAGTTAATTAGCATTTTATAAGGTTTTTGTTAAGCAAAGTACAATACTATTAAGGCCGAATGCCGCTAGCGTTAGCTAATATTATGAGTTAATGTAAGGGTTTTAAATTGTATTGTTGTTTTGCTTTGTGTGCTTTTTTATTTGTATCAGTTTTTTTTTCCTTTTTTGTGTCAATTTGCACGTTATCTCTGACAGAGGGCCGGCAACCTTTGGAATGCAGTATGCTAGTTTAATGATATCATAACAAAAGAAACTTCACGTGCCAACCAATGTTATATAAACGATTTGCATAGTGAACAATCTAATATGAATAATAGTAGTTAAGACTGTTAATTTGCATGCTTTACGAATTGTAAAGTAAGTTTGCTTATACTATAAATTTTTGGTTGCGGGTCATATCAGGGGGCGTGGCATGAAAAAACATCTCGCGTGCCAGGGTTTGCCGAAACCTGATTAATGATCACTGATTTTAAGTTGCAACCCTGAGGGGCATTTTTGCAGATTTTCCCTGCGAGTATGATTGATTGTTGGTTTCCGCGACTGCAAGCACTGATTTGTAATTTTCACTGTTTGTTTGCGCGCCTTTATTGTTGTCCAGTTTGTTCTACCTGCTGATATATTTTTCTTGTTTTTATTGAGTATTGAATGTTTTAAGAGTTTTTCTACCGAGTAGCAGTTCCCGCGTGTCACAGTTTTTTTTATATTATTTTAGTTGTATTAATGTTTTATAATTTATTAAAGCACCCTATCGTATTGACGTTTTGTATACAGTAGACTAAGGCAGTCAGTTCTCACGATTGACCGTTAAAACAAGGTTCTGAGACCACACTAAATGTAAAAGGCGCGACATTTGCGAGCGCTATATCTGGCCTTAACTTTTATGCATTTTCTGGACAGATAAAATAAAGTCGTACAAATAAACCTATCGACGTTTAATTCAAAATGAACAAGGCTGTCACCTATGCTGACGTAATAAAGCACATTGGTTGGGGAAGGTACCAACAATTATGGATATTGTATTCATTTGTTCTTGGCTTAGTAACCGGTATAAACGTGCTGTCATCCATATTTATTGCATATCCCATTCCATTCGTCTGCGATTCACCGATGGAAAAGCTGTGGAACCAGGTATTTACAGTGATACCCTTAACAACGCTTTTTATTATCGGAATTTATATTGTGTATGGCAGAACCCATCATTTCACTGCATCCAGACAATTTCGGTTAAGTACCTTGTCCAAGAACTCAACCGACTAGCTAGCGATCAGTTTCCAACATCCAACCATTCGGCGGTAAAGCGATACACTCAACCGAAAGCAAATCGGTCGAACCCGCCAAGCTGAATTTAATACCGCTCTTGTTATTGTCTTATAAACAGTATATATAGGTAAATGATATATTGTTTGCCTAAATTGCATTTATAACGAGCATAGATAAAAAATGCTATATATTTTGGACATTATAAATAATCTGCCTGCTTTAATCGAAAAATTTTAAAATATGAATTATTTAAAGATGTGTTTAACATAGACATGCAATGGAACAGTACAAAACACATCGATATCATTTGTACCAATCGAGCAAGACTCCAATCACTTGGAACAATGTAGAATGTAAGAAAATGTTTTGGCATTTTGTGTTTTGACATTTTGTCTTAAAATTACTTTTTCCTTTTAAGGTACCACCCGTCTTCAACGCATATCAACTGTACAAACTGGGACAAAAATATGTCCATCGAGGTAAGTTTAACTATCAAAGAACGAAGAAAAATTTGTTATTGTTCTAATTAAATTAAAGCGGCTTCCGGGTTTAGTTTATTGTTTTTTTCATTCCGTTAAAAGTAACAATTAAAAAAAACATTACTTAATATATGTATAACAAAATTAAAAGCGGTTGAAAGCGAAAAAATTGTAAGATTTTATTTATTAAGCTGTAAGATTTTAACGTTGTGAAAGGGGGTATTGGTCAAGTATATGCGTTTGTGGCTTGTGGGTGGAACTCATGCCACTTACTACGTACGATTCCTTCTTATTAACAATTTGAGCGCGCAACCACTTTTAGATGTAAGATTTTAACGTTATCAAACGGGATAATAGTCAAGTATATGAGTCCGCGGCTGGAACTCAAGCCACCGGTATGAAATAAACAATAAAATAATAACGCACAGGTCATACCATGCAGCGAACACCGGTTCGTAAGCGACGGATTTGTTTCAACTTCCATCGTCATAGACTTCGATATTACTTGCGAAAGAACGTGGATCAACTACATGTTGCAATCTGTGTTCATGGTGGGCGTATTCGGCAATGGGATAATATTCGGGAAGCTCGGTGACAGGTTTGCTACCTAAATGTAACTTCGACTATTATCCCGTGCTAAGATACGTACACTAGTATTTGTTATTTCTACATCAGATTTAACAGCTAAATGTTTTTCGAAAAATTAACCGGAATTCATTGCAAGGTACGGAAGACGATCTATAATACTTGTGATGGCTTGCTCAACGGTCGTTGTAACATTCTGTTTGGCTTTTATTCGTGATCTAATTGTGTACGCGATTTTACGGGGATTGGTGGGGGTCTTCTGCTTTGTGGCAGCCATCTCATATGTACTTAGTAAGTAGGCATTGCTCTTTATTATAACTAGACAATGTTAACCACCACTATTTGTGAAACCCATATTACTATATTTCTGCATACATCAACGGTTGGGTTTCCTGGTTACCTATATCAAAGTGTATATTGTTTGTTTCTGGAAGCCGAAAGTAATGGGTTGCCGAGTTACTATAATCCAAACTTGTAATCCATATTCTATGAATAATGTCTTTAGTTGGTGCAAAAAACTACTATAATAACAAACAAATCGACTGTAAAAAAAAAACAGCATCGAAATTTGCGTAGAAAACGACATTTGCGTAGAAAAACGACCAACGTTGGTAGTTTTTGATTTTACACTATCATGTTAGAGAACTCACTATACATCCGTAACGCTACGTAATACATATTTATTATATTTAAAGCTTCAGAAACCGTGAAGCCCTGTCACCGAGCACTTGGTATACAGATGGGCGCTATGGGCTTTTCCATTGGAGGTATAGTGCTGGTGTTACTGGCTTATATATGGAGGGAATGGACAACACTTCAGATCGCTACTTCATGTTGTTCAATACCCGCTATTGTCATTTGGTGGTATGTGTTTTCTGCATTTATTTAGTTTTAATTTTTGTAGTGTGATATGAAATCTTTGTTTTATGGTATACAATATACATTGATTGATCGTTACTGCCAAGTCTACAACGTCTAAGTTATACATAAACAATTCTAATGTTTTTATGTTCGAACTTTTAATATCATGTTTTAGTGACGCAAAGCTTTAGACTGTCCGAAGACTGGATGGTCATGTCTCGCTCCTTTATCCCCCAAAACATTTTGCATGAAACTTAACAGACGTTGTGTTTTATCAATATTTAACAATAAATTTTGCACTAGCAACTAGGCCATGCCTGTACATGGCTGTTTTATGAAAACCACTCAACATGCGATGTCTCTATCCATTAATTAAAAACAACTTCACCACTAGCAATTAGGCTGTATACGTGTACATGGTTTTTTCTCCAACTCTGGGTCAAAAAACGAATTATTCTTACTTACATTTACCATATAACTTCTAGGTTGTGTGATGAATCACCCAGGTGGCTCATATCAAAAGGCAGAGTCGAAGAAGGGATTCGAATCCTATACAAAATTGCTAAAGTTAATAAAGTGGATGAGGAATCTATGTTTGTTCTTGACAGGTTTTAAATTACTGCTATTAAATACGCTATCCAATAATGATTTTATGACCTAAGTGTATAAAACGCTTCAGCTTTTTATTTATAAAGTTGTGGGAGTTTTATGACATACCTTGAATGATAACACTCTAAAGCCCCGAAGTTTTTCGTATTAGAATAAAGTTAACAACTATTCTTTAAACCGTTTGTTATTATTTACCACTTTAACATATCATCGAAACATATAGGAATGCTTTTCGTCTATTATTTATAGCAAAGTTGAATAAACCTGGTGTAAATGTTGTATTTTGTATTTATGTATTCAAAGAGTGTAGTTGTATTTATTCAAAGAAAATAACCGGCAATCATAACGTGCACAGCTACCAAAGACAAACAGAAAATTCTAAATGCGCGGAATGTATCGAGGAAGGAAAGACTTCAAATGGCAGCAATGACTTCGGAATATTGAGTACACTTCGGTATAGCGGACTGCGCATGCAGACAATCATCCTCGCATATGCTTGGTAGGTCTCGTTTGGCATACTTCACAAAATTTTAAACTACTCATACAAAATTTGTTCGTTAAATGCCGTGGCCATCAGGTACGTAGAATAGCAGTTTTCTTATACCTGTATGACCAGGATGAAAAGGTACCTGTTGGTTTAAATACCATAGCATTTCCAGAATACAGCCAAACTAAATCGTTTTGTGAAAAGTTGATTGGAAATTGACCTTGGACGCATTGCGTTTAATGTAACATAAGAACATGTTATAAAGGTTTGTGACCTCCTGTGTGTACTACGGTATGACGATGAACGTGGCAGATATCGGGGGCGATGTCTACGTAAACACAGCTGTGATGTGTGTTCTGGGGATACCTTCCAACATTATGAACGTAATTCTGTGCAATAAGTTCGGCCGGAGCGTTGTTATCTACACCTCCTTCCTGTTATGTGCTGTTTTTTGCTTTGCTATGTACGTTGTACCTGAAGGTAAGCGTGTTTGCCGTCGTTCGGCTTTATATCGAATAAAATAAATGGTGTTGGGTATAAACATCTGGATATAAAAAATCTTAACGTATAATATAGTAATATGAGCGTTGCATGTACTACATACATCATTGATTGATTATAAAACTTTTACCGAAAGGTTTCTATGTTTAATGTAGATTGGAAATGGTTATCTTTAATTTTGTTCCTACTTGGTCGTGAATTCAGTCACATCCCATTCAGTGCATTGTACCTCTACACTATCGAATTGTATCCAACTCTTATGCGGTGAGTTTTTGTTCAGATTTAATTGTCATTTAACCACAGTAACTTGTAAAGGTCGAATCTATTATCCTAGACCAAAATGGTACGGTGATTGAGAATCGCCTTTGCTAAACCTAGTATTTATGGGTTCACTTTCATTACATTGAGATTTTACTTATGTCCGGTAGCCAGGTTATTGGGTACACGTTATCGAAAACTTTTGGGAATCCTAACTGACGTGCCCATAGTTTGCCTACAATTTTTTTTAAGAACCCAAGGCTAATTCCCACTAACGGAAATAAGGTAAAACGAGGCCAATTTTTAGTAAAGCGATTGCATTTTATTTTTACTATGCTTAATATCATCCACTGATAAACATCAAACTATACATCAACACGACAATGGATAAGCTCATTAGGTCGACTGTAGAAACGCTCATTTTGTGTTAAATTTATAGAATTATAGAAATACCTTATTAACAGATCGACGGCGACTAACTACGGTAGTGCAATGGCGAGAATCGGAGCCATCGTAGCACCCGCTATTGCTGGACTACAAATCCTCCACCCTTCCGTGCCCTATATTACCTTCAGTGCACTTTCCTTCGTTTCAGGTCAATACTTTTATATACACTCTCCAAGGACAACTGCTTTATTCAGACGTTTTTTTGTTCACCATTTCTGTAATATGTGCTGATACACGGTCAAACTGGCCTTTTGATCATTTACGGTGTGTGATAAGTACTCTACGCCTTTTTTCTACTACTTTACAAATGGCGCATAGTTGATATATCTTGTCCGCAGGATTGTTAATGATGCTCCTTCCTGAAACACTGAAGGCGAAAATGTTCGAAGGAATGGAAGAAGCGAATGAGTTTACCGTATCTAACCCGGGCCCCCTTCTTAAACTTTTTCGACGGCTCTTTTGATTTACTACCATGTTCGTTGCGTTAAAAAATAGTTTATAATATTTATCTTAATAATTACAATGACCTTTTTTGACTAACGAACATACCGCTACATATAGTTTAATTAGTGGTTGATACGGTACGGTTGTGGAGATACAGAACGGTAGTTGATACGGTTTTCTGCGGTAAATAAAATAAAAAACAAATTAGTAAACTTTCAAGTATATATATATAAAGCATAAATATCACACACTTACCAAACTTTGGCTTTAAGCGATGCGGAAAAATACGGTATCGGAAGAAAATGGTACCCTGTAGTCTCTACGGTAACTAATTCGGAAAGAAAGGTCTGACATGCGGACTAGTATAGGCGTTTGCAGCATAAACTCCTATTATTACGTGTATCGGTTATGACGCCATTAATGCTGGTATAACATAGACATCAAGAAAACATATAAGCAAATGAATAAATAATGGGTCGAGATATCTTACAACCCCAGTAAAATTCCTCAGGGTTGTCAAAAACAAAACAGGAAGATTTTGTTCCAGAAATTTAGCGAGCATCGTGCTTGACAGAAAGTTCTAAATTTAAACTAGTTGACCTATGTTGTTTTAAATACAGGAAAGCAAAAAATGACCTAGAAAATTAATTCCCTGATTCATGATGGTAACAGACATGTTATATGACACTGACATCTCTTGCAATGAATTATCGGATTGGACCCGCAAGAATTGTTAGATGACACTGTATCGGCGGTAAAAAACTTTTACGTAACAAGGTGGAGAAATAAAAAAAAAACAGTTTATCTTTTGATCCCCACCCATAAAAATATAAAGCTTGATTATAAGGCACTATTAATAGCACGTAGGCCTACGTGAAATACCTGTACCTTTCCACCAATACAAATCAAAACAAAATTTCAAAATGAACGAAAATTCATTTTTTCCGGTGATATACATGTATATGTAACATGTATTTAGGCTTAGAGCGTTTGATTAGATCGTCCAGATGTGCTTTATCTGAACTGTGGTAAATGGTCCAACGAAATACCGCACAGTCTTCTTAAAATACGACGAAAATAAAAATTGGTATTTGGTGGTATTAAGATAGGATAGAATAGGATATGAAAATTTATCCTCGTGAATGGGAAAATCAAGGGGTTAACACACGGGCAATTGTCAGATCACCTCGCGCCCACCATCGGGTTGCCGGAGCTATTACAATGTGTTGTGTATGATTCACTCGTTCCTTCAATTTGGTAGAACCCATTAATCCGCTGGGTTCGGCAATGTCCGTTAAGTGCCTTGTCCAAGGACACAACCGACTAGCTAGCGAGGAGTTTCGAACCTACAACCCTTGGTTTGAAACTAATTGTAGATCTTAATAATTGTTTCACGCTTACAATATTCAGAACACTACGTTTATAACTATGTACCGCTTGCCAATGTTAGTATTAGAATGAATGATGAATGTTACCACGTTGTTTATGCTTAAACCCGGGATATTACACAAACATCTTAAAATAAGGAATCGGAATAGGGGATTTTACAGTCACAAAATCACAGGCATAGTTTTTAACCAGCCTTTAATTAGGAAATGTAGTTTTTAATGTTTGCATACAAGAATAGTTGTTTATGTATGTTAACTTAAAAGAGCAATGCCCATTAATGTGTTAAGTAAATAATGTCTAATGTTGCAATAGTATGTATGTGTCACCTGCGGCTACGGCCATAAAAACTCTGTATTTTACCAAGTGCCATTACATAATTACAGTACATGTATTTGATGAAGCTATTGCATCAGTTTTCTTAAAACCGTTAAAGTACTAGATCCACCCTGCATATTTATTTTTATCTATGTCTTACTATTACTTGAATATATACCATTTACGTATTTAACATCTAATGTTAGGCCTATTATGTATATAATAGTGAATTAAATTTTTTATTACTAGTACGATATTGCACAACTGTATAAAATACTGATAAGCTGATATAGTGGTCTTAAACAAAATGGTACTTAAAATAAATATATTACAAAACAATTTTTAACTAAACATGTATGTAATTAATAAACAATAAAACAAAGCATGATTGATAAAGTATTATACAATCATGGGATCATTTCTTAAACTTGAACCGGTTATTTAATAGATAAAGCCTTTGAGGTTAAACTTTTGCCACAAATATAATATAACTATTACTAGATAATTAACAAGAATGCTTAAAATAAAGGCGGATAATTAACATTTTATTTGTTGTTTATGTAATTTTAATTAAAGTAACTTCGCTGACTATATTATTGCAAAAGTAATTTTTTTTTGGTCATACAAGCCGCCAATCTTTCGATGCTAATAAGCTTGCACTGTCTTTAATTCACAAGGATCTAAGCGAGGTTAAATTTAATGTTACAGCAAAACATTAATGACGTCACATTCAGTGTGGCCTTACCGCCTTTGTGTTTAACACAATATTCTGTATTGCTTACCACTTGGCTATATTTTTGTAAAAAACAATCAACTAATGCAAATTAATGTGTTGATTTTTTTTAAGTTCAAAGATTGACATGTTGGTGTGATATCATCATAGGCCTGAATATATACAATAGCTTTTTTTGGCCATGCACAATGACAAACTATGAGGAGGAACAACAGTACGAAGTAGAAGCTTTAGAGTCTATCTATCCAGACTCTTTCACAATTGTATCCTCAAATCCAACAGCATTCACATTGCAAATTGCCACAGAAGAAGATATCCTGCCAGATGTGGAAGTGGATGATCTCTGTGTGACTTTAAAGTTTACGTATACAAGCAAGTACCCAGATGAAGGACCCCTGTTTGAAGTGACAGATGAAGTAGGTTTTCAGGATGAAGAAGTAAGTGTTAAATTGGAGGAAGTTATCAATGATCAAATTGAGGAGAATATGGGCACCGTCATGGTTTTCACAATCATGTCTGCTGTTCAAGAGTTTTTAAATGAAACCAGGGATAAAACAAAAAAGGGAATAAAAGACGAAGAAGAACGAAAAGAAAGAGAAATAAAAGAAGCAGAAGAGAGAAAGTGTGCTGGTACCAAAGTCACCGTGGCTTCCTTTCTTGAATGGAAGACTGAGTTTGACCGAAAAATGCTTGAAATTGAAAACAAAATGGAAACAAAAGAAAAACAAAGCAAAAAATTAACCGGAAAAGAATACTTCATTCAAAATAATATTGATGATGACTCTGCACTATTGGAAGGAGAGGAAGCCGTGGAAGTTGATGAGTCGCTTTTTGAAGAAATGGAAGATTTGGACCTTGATGATGATGAGTTTAATTATGATGACTCAGATTCCTGACCCTTATTTTAAATTTGGTGAAATTTTAGTTGTATTGTGCACATTACAATATTGTCACTACATGGGTGTTTGCAGCTGCTTTGCTCTCAAGTTCAATTTAATGTACAGTTGTGCCAATGTTTATATTCTATTGAGTACTTTATTATTGACTGCAGTTAGAAAGGGGTTCAAATGCAAATTCAATACTATGAACTATTTTAATGTTTATGGATATCATCTAAGGTTCTAGGTAAAACTGAATACCTTGTTGCAATATACCAATTTGAAAATTTCCATGCGAAAATTCAGTGTTAATCAATTTGTAAAGGTTGAACGAAATGATCAAAAAGGTAAAATTAAACTTATTTTTAGTAATGTAGTGTAAATTTTTTCGGTATGTTAAAGTTTAGTACAGACAATACATAAGATAGATAAAATAAATCTAGGGTTTATTTCTGGTAGTAAGAAACTCCATGATTATTTTTGATATCGTAGTTCATGTCAAATTTAAATATTCTTTTGTTCTATTATTGTTTTTTTTTTCGTCAAACTGTCAGCCTTACCGTTGCGTGGTCAAAACCAGCTCCCAGCTAGTCTGTTGTGTCATGGGGCAAAGTCACTTCAAAGTGAACATTGCTTGGTGGGTTATTGGGTTAAATAAGTCTATCACCATGTATATAATACAGCATTGCAACAGCACATTGCATACTGCAAATAATATTCGCTGCCTTACCATAAGAGTAATCTTGACAATGTTGCAATTATTTTTCTGACTGCATTTGTGGATATTCAAAAACAGTGGTCACACTAGTTTATCTCTGATAACCGAAATGTAGCGATTTGGTTTGCCACCTGTATTTTCCACCTACAGCAATAAACTCCACCTACAGCAATAAACATAAATAGCTTCTACTACATTTACCCTCCATTGCTGTGCTTTGCAGAAGCATGGCCACTTTCCCGCAGTGGCCATCGTTCAGTTGCTGGTGAAAACAATTTTTGGGTTTTTGGTGGGTATAACCCAGAAATAATCTCAGATGACCTTCAATCCGAAGACAACCTTCTCAGGTTTTAAAGTTAATTATTTTGTTTCAGTTAATGAAGTAGGCTATAAATTACTTATCTTTATTTGTATGGATGGGAAGCAAAAATTGTCAAATAACACGATTTTTGCTGATTGTGTTCCTGAAACTGATACACTTAATTAAATAGTTTATAAACTAATGGTACCATACATTTTTTGTTCAACCCAATTGTTTTAAGCCACATCCTGATTGGTATAATATAAATGTCATTTTTGCAGGGAATTGTGGAGTTTTAATGTGACTACAAATACATGGAAGCTGATACCTCCGGATCGGAATATGCCGGATAAAGTTGCATCCCATGCCGGTTAGTGTCCAGATTAATCAATTATAGTACCGGTACACAAATATGTATCAAAAATGTATCGGTTAAGAATTAGGACATTGGTGTAATATTTGGTATGTAAGGTTGTAACTTACACCCTTGCTAAAGTTACTTAACTATGTGCACTGAAATTATACTTTAAAAGTTGACTGTATACAACGTTTAAACTAAAAACCTTATTATAGGAATTTATATTTCTTGAGGAGCTGTTATACTTATGTATATAATATATATATATGGTATGATTAATTAACCACAATACTACCGCCTTTTTAAGTGTTTCGGCATGGAGATCAGATGTTGGTTTTTGGCGGCACTGGTTTTCCTTTTGGAGCTTCAAGCAGCAACGACCTTTATGTTTGTCATTTACCGTCGGGACAGTGGAAAGTAATTGAATGTAAAGGGAGTATACCAGAATCAGTCTATGGGCAGGTAATAAATCTGGTTTAAATTAAAAAAAGAAAAAATTGATTAATTTGCTCTATTTTTGTAATAACGCAGTTATATTTATAGGTAACTTCAAGTATAAAGACAACATTTGACTATACAACATGTTTAAATGTTGATTACACCGATAACTTTTAACAAATCCTCCAACTTGTTTTTTTTATATTACTTCGCTGAAATTAGACTACATCAATAGTTGTGTTTTTTTTACATATTTAAAAGCCTGGAAAGAATTTTGGGAACTTAGCATATGATTATAAAATTTTAAAACTTCCAAGCAAGTTGTGATACAACTTGCTAAATTTTTTAATACGACAATTAATGTTGAAAGTATTTTATTTTCATTTTAAATTGTTTTTATTAAATGATTTGTTTTTAGGCTATTACAGTCATAGACTCCGATCTATATACCTATGGCGGTACAACAGGGCTTGTCTATAACACTGATCTTCATAAACTGGATCTACACAATTTCACTTGGAAGAAAATTAAACCGAACAACAGCATTGATGAACTGCCTCCTGAACGGTGTGTCATTTAATTTCCATTAAATGATTTTTCATTTTTGGAAACTACAAGTATGATGATTTAATATCTGAAGTTTAGGGTTGGTATTATTTTTATAATTATTTGTGGACAAATTGGAAAAGATAGATACAGTCTCTAAACCAGTGAATGTATTGACCAAAAAAATAAATGGTGGTTGATATTGTTTGTTCACATAGCTCAATTGGGTTCAGCACCGGCCAAATGGTTGTTGGATTGCAACCATCCTTAAGCTCAGTCTATTGTGTTTTCGGGCAAGGACATTGCTTAAACTTGTAAATGAATGGTTTTAGATTCTTTTGATTTTATTATTTGCTTTTTTAAGGTACTTTTTTGTTTTAACATTTTAATTTGTACAGGTACCGGCATGAAATCGCAGTGTATGCTGGAAAAATATTTGTATTAGGGGGTGGAACATCACATAGAGTGTATCGAATGACCCATGTTCATGTTTACTGCACTCGCAGCAACAAGTGGTCCGCTGAACTGACAAAGTGGGATAAAATCACGAAAAAATTTCCCTGGTCTAGAAGGTAACAGTTTAACGTTGTATTAATTTCAAATGAATTATGGGCAGGTGGTATGAGAGTAACGAACTGTCAGAGGGATGATATTAATTGTCTAAGGTTATACTGGGCGCACAGTTGAGTGAATTAGACTTTCGGCTTTCTTTGGAATGTACTTCTAGTGAACAAACCTGAACACAGTGAGTTCCCAGCCACAACTAGGTATGTGCAATCTTGGGCACTACATTTGACCAATGTTGCTTGGTTGATTTTAATATTTTAACAATTACCATAAAGGCCTCACTAGAGATCCAAAAACTTTGTACAGCAGTTGTTAAATTTTTGGTTCAGGCACTTCAGTGGACATTGCTGAAAGTTTGGTTTAATTGGTTGAACTCAAATTGTACAGCAATATTTATGGTATTATAACAAACTGTATACCTGTGGTTTTCTTACTGTAGGTATAAGGTGACCTGGGTTGAATTTTGAAATCAGCTAGTCTTTAAATCGAAATCTCACACAAGAAAAATTAAATTTGAATCAATAACTGTGTGGAAATATTGATTGGCTGTAATTAGCTGTTGCACTAGTTCCATTTACCTTCCATTTTATTGGCTAGTCAGTTTAAATAATACAAAATAGGACTAAAATTGTGGATTCAAAACACATTCCCAGGTGCCACAGTTGCGTGCAGCACCATGACAAAGCATTTATATGTGGAGGCTACGATGGAGTTGCTGTTCACACCGATTTATGGCAACTGCACTTACCACACTTACAGTGGAGCAAAATTGCAGTCTTGCCCGAACCTCTGTACTTTCATTCTGCTGCAATCACCACAGAAGGTTGCATGTTGGTGTTTGGTGGAACCACTGAGATCCGATCAATGAAACGAACAGATTCATGTTACCGAATATGGCTTGCTGTTCCCTCACTGCAAACGTTATGCTGGCACACTTTGATTGAAACACGACCACACCTTTTATCCATGACAAAACAGCAATTGCTAACTTTAGGAATAAGTGAACATTTTATAAAGAAATTGCCATGTGCGGATGGTGCTTAAAAACACGTTCATATGCAATGTAGTATTTATGTTGAATTGAAACACAACTTTTGTTTATTATTTGCAATAAAAAAGAAATTTAATGATTGTGAAAATTTATTGGTCCGCAGAGACTGCTGATGCAGCAGCAATTGCTCTATTGGAAGTGCTTTCTTTATCGGAAATACTTTTAATATCGCTATTTTGGTCCATTTCTTTAAGTTCGTTGTCTGCTTCGGACATTTTTTCATCAGTTTGTCTGTATATGTCTCTGTGTTCACCTAGGCAGTTTTCCCATGTTGTGAAATTTTCAAAACATTTATCAGCAAAGGCCTCTTCATTGTCTTTATTCTCTACCCAACATGAAAATGCTTCACGAAAACTTGATCCACAGGGCCCATTTGGTAAGTTACCCAAACAAGGACAGTCCCAGTTTATTTCTCCGTTTGGTAATATGGCACCTGTTAAAAAGAGTGTATTTCATATATAAACATTAGTTTTAAGAGAGTTTTTCATGCAGATTTGAGAGGCAATATAAAAATGGATAGGCTACTTTCTTAGGGAGTCTCTAAATACTACAAGACCGCTTGGATAACTTAGATTGCTATGGAAAGTAATTCTAACCCTGTCCCAAACACTAATCTCAACCCCAGAACTATTTTTAACCCCAACCCTAACAATATTATCATGGTTTTTGTAATTACAAAGTATAGTAAGCGATTTAAGCGGTCCTGTAGTATTTAGAGGTACCGCTTTCTTAATGCTAGATGGCATGAAAAAAATAAACATTTGACACAAGTAGAACTATACAACCCATAGTGTTAAGGATGTGGGCCACACTAATCTGTGAGACAGTGGTAAGAGGGGCAAAGGGATATTTTCATCACTACAATGCTCATTATATAACTGTCCCGCTTGTGTAATAATCCGTCCTGCTTGAGTTAATGACGAAATACTCAGTCCCACTTATGACAGTGAAAAAAATACTTTGTCTCGCCCCGCCCCTGTCAATTTTTGGGTTTTTGGTGGGTATAACCCAGAAATAATCTCAGATGACCTTCAGTCTGAAGACAACCTTCTCAGGTTTTAAAGTTAATGATATTGTTTCAGATAATGGAGTACAATACTTATATATAATTATATATATATGTGTATATCTGCATGGATAGGAAAAAAATTGTCAAATTAAACTATGTCTGCTGTTCAGTCTGACGGTTTAGTGCGAAGCCTGTTAACGGAAAGGTTGCAGGTTTGAAACAGGTTGGGACGTGAAAATTATACAGAACAAACACCGGTAACTCGACGATGTGCATGAGGTGATCTGACGATTGCACGTGTGTAATAATCCGTCCTGCTTAAGTAAATGACGAAATACTCAGTCCCACTTATGACAGTGACAAAAATACTTTGTCTCGCCCCGCCCCTCTGTCCCACTCATTCGTAAAGCTCATAGATGTTGAACATCAAAGTTAAAACCTCAATATAGGTGTCCTAAGTGTACTATTCCTTTAAACCATTAGGTACTAAACTTCTGATACCTGCATTACTGGTATCCAAGTCTTGTGGGTCATCTGGTTGCAACTGGGTTGTACTTGGTGACGATAACACATCTTCAGTTGCAAAAATAATCGTGTCTTTTCCTGTGCAGAAATTGAAAAAATGTTTTTTTATCACAGTTAAATGTTTTATTCAACTGTAATATGCTTAACAAATGTTTTCCAAATTAAATGTAATTTTGCACCATTGACAATAAAAAGTAATAGGTAGGATATTAATACTTACCCTCTTTTCTACAGTACGACATAGTCAATCCTTTTTAAATAACCCAGTACACTAACTTTTACATCAGTTAAATCCGTGTGCAATTATCTTATTTACTAAGGTTTTTATGTGTAATTAATTAGACTGTCGCAATACAACTAGGTCAATAATAAAAAAGCTTATTCACCATTCTTCGAACCATGAAAATTTAGAACTCGCAAAATCCCTCTAGATATCTACTTGGTATCGTCGAATCGGAGTTGTTCATGCGGAACGTCGAATTATGTTATCTATGTTTGCCGTCCGTTCTGTATTTTAAAAATAGGTGTCTAGTGCATCTCTAGTTGTTGGCGCTTGAGTTGGTTGTGTAGTCGTACGGTACAGTTAAACTGTAATTACTTTAACGCACAAACCATGTAACTGGCTTTAACGCACACACCAACTACTGTGTAATTTCAAGGAGGGAGTAAATCATTCGAAAAAACAAGAAAGGTTTTGACGTTCCACATGAATAACTCCGATATCGACGATGCTAAATTACGTTTACCCCATGTAGAAAATGACGCAAACTCATGCTGGTTTTTTGAAGTTTTTAAATTGGATGAGATCTGGTTGTCATTAATTTCGGGTTAAGCCTGGGAATTCCATATCACCCCATTCGTCAAAACTTAGCCGCAATGAAGCGTCTAGGTTAGGAAATCTTAGCGCTTCGAAGCGGCCTGTATTATAATCTGGTAATACAGATTACGGGCTTAGCGCTTCATTCGCTAATCTTATAATACGGCTAAAATGTAGTCGCGAAGCAGTATTAAAACTTTTAAAATAGTTTTTAGGTATTAGCGATGGATTTGTTATTTAAAAAAATCGTAGGCTTGAGTTATGTAGTATATATGGATGAATATATTAATTATATATGGGATTTTCTTTATTTTTAGTGATTTAATTGGCGGTTTTTAGTTTGCTATCTAGCCTAAGCAGGCCCAATAAAAAGTGTAGATATCAGTACTGCTCTGCCCAATTTACTAATATCTGTACCTGTAAACCTAATCTGTGTTGTATGGCGGTCTTTTATAATGTAGTAGCAACATATAGCTGTGTTAGGGAGGGGGGTATTTGCAAGGTGTAGATAGGGGGGTGAGGGTTTCCTGTACTGGTATTGGTAGCTTAGGCTTATCAAGTATCTGTATGTAGCATGTCAATGCAATTTTTAAGGTATCTTTGTGTTTCAGGTAGGCCCTGGAAGCCTATATGTTTTATAATTTGTGATTTGTTTCATTACATGAGTTAATTATCGTCATATTTTTAGTTTTACACCAGTCTGGTGCACCTGCAGGATTTATTACATCATCATAAAAGCACTCCAAAGTACCACCGGTAATCAACAAAAAACCCTATATGACCACCACCCCCAGATACGTCCGACCGGTTAGTCTGGTCGTTTAGTGCGACACTTTCAACCAAAAGGTTGCAGAT
>CH002567.1:2659422-2682170 GCA_000149265.1 Ciona savignyi | reverse complement strand
TTGCTGTTCCCTCACTGCAAACGTTATGCTGGCACACTTTGATTGAAACACGACCACACCTTTTATCCATGACAAAACAGCAATTGCTAACTTTAGGAATAAGTGAACATTTTATAAAGAAATTGCCATGTGCGGATGGTGCTTAAAAACACGTTCATATGCAATGTAGTATTTATGTTGAATTGAAACACAACTTTTGTTTATTATTTGCAATAAAAAAGAAATTTAATGATTGTGAAAATTTATTGGTCCGCAGAGACTGCTGATGCAGCAGCAATTGCTCTATTGGAAGTGCTTTCTTTATCGGAAATACTTTTAATATCGCTATTTTGGTCCATTTCTTTAAGTTCGTTGTCTGCTTCGGACATTTTTTCATCAGTTTGTCTGTATATGTCTCTATGTTCACCTAGGCAGTTTTCCCATTTTGTGAAATTTTCAAAACATTTATCAGCAAAGGCCTCTTCATTGTCTTTATTCTCTACCCAACATGAAAATGCTTCACGAAAACTTGATCCACAGGGCCCATTTGGTAAGTTACCCAAACAAGGACAGTCCCAGTTTATTTCTCCGTTTGGTAAAATGGCACCTGTTAAAAGTGTATGGTATAAAAACATTGGTTTTAAGTATTTTCATGCAGATTTGAGTGGCAATATAATAATGGATACTTCCTTAATGATAGATTACATGAAAAACTATAAATATCCAACAACAGTTAAGGATGTGAGCCGCACTAATCTGTGGGACAGTGATAAGAGGGGGAGGGGTATTTTCATTACTAAAATGAGTTTTTCCCGCTCATGATATACTTGTCCCGCTTGTGTTATAATCCGTCCTGCTCAAGTTAATGACGAAATACCCAGTCCCACTTATGTCAATGATAAAAATACTTTGTCCCGCTCATGATGGAGTGTATTGTCTCGCCCTGCTCATCTGGATGTTTTAGGTGGTAAAATTCTGATACCTGCATTACTGGTATCCAGGTCTTGTGGGTCATCTGGTTGCAACTGGGTTGTACTTGGTGACGATAACACATCTTCAGTTGCAAAAATAATCGTGTCTTTTCCTGTGCAGAAATAAAAAAAAGTTAATTTTATTACAGTTCAATTTTTAATTCAACTGCAATATTCTTTACAAATGTTTTACAAATATAATGTAATTTTACACCTTCGTCAATATAAAGTTATAGGTACGATATTAATACTCACCCTCTTTTCTACAGTACGACATAGTCAATCCTTTGCAGATAATCCAATACACTGACTTTTACATTGGTTAAATACGTGGGCAATTAACTTATTTACTGATGTTTTTATGTGTAATTAATTAGACTGTCGCGATAAAACTAAGCTCACACTAAAACAGCTCATTCAACCTTCTTGGAACCATGAAAAGTTAGAACCTGCAATATCCCTCTGGTAGTCTAGATCATAGAGATACTAATATACACTAGAGTGGCCTTTGTTAAATAATTGATAATGCTGCATTGTTGTAAAATGAATGCATTTGCCGTGCAATGGCTGTGTTGCCATACAAATAATGGTTTAATTTTTTTTATAATTGGTATTTAACTGAACGTACTTTTAAGCGGAGTTTTAAGAGAAAATAAATAATTCTTACTACTAAACTTTCTTTTCCATATTTTTAGAAATAAATTTATTAAACTTTTGCATTTTAAATGCAGCATAGTTATTAAATATAAAATATATGCGCAACACTGGACCAGACGACGTTCAAGTCGTCAACGATTTCTTCGTGCGAAACAAGTCCACAGAAACGTTTAAAGTTGTGACCTATTTTAATACCTACCACTCAGACACTCTCTTTGAAATATACCCCGAAAAATATACCCAATGTTTTAGTGTTTCTGTATTTGACGCAAACGGCACTTTACGTTGCCACGTTATATTATAGAACTGTACCAACATTAGCCCCTTGGACCACCAGCCGGAAAGGTGCAGATCGAAACCCTCCACCGTATGCAATACACTTCTATAGCTTTAATAACCAAACATTGGGCGCGTGGGCCCAATAAACATGAGTATCCTATACTTGTTAAACTTAAATTCGCACTTTTAGTTTTAGAAAATAATAACAGTACCGGTAGCGGAAATGATTATTTCTTGTTCTGCTTGGGGTTGCATAAAACGACAAATCAAGACTGCAAAGTAGATTTTTCACAGGTACATTGTTTAATAATATTATACAAATATACCACATACACGAAGTTGAACTGTAAGATCACAACTACTGTAATACTGGTAGTCCAAAACAAAAGATAAAAAAACATAAAACAGAAGTTAATCAAAATAGAAAAACAAAAAAGTGTTACTTGTGCAGAAATGCAGGGCTACAAAACAAGTTAAAGTAGCTGTTTCTAAAAACCAAAAATAACAGATTCCTAGTAGACAAGCCATTTGGCATATTGACCTTAAACTTTGGAGATACTGCCGATGGAACTATTTAGTACACACATCTCAATAAAAAGTGGTAAAAAGTGAAATACACAAAAAAAATATGCAACGACTTTTCATACATACTCCCCAAAAGCCTACCAATTCAATCGAAAACACCTAACATTACCACGCCCAGAACTTTGACAAAGTGGTTATCTGTCTTTGAAGGTAATCCTAGAATTACTGCAGAATCCATTGAAACCATTAAAAACAAGCAAGCCAACCTGGATTACAAATTATATTATTCACTTATATTGGATGAGATTGCAATCAAAAAGCAAGTGGAATGGAATGGGAAGGAGTACACAGGATTTATAAAATTTAGATAATTCACTACCTGTTGCAGCAAACGCCCTTGTGTTTATGCTGGTTCCAATAAATGCAAACTGGAAAATTCCAAAAGCTTATTTCTTCACTGATGGCTTGTCTGGGAAAACTGTTGCCGAAGTAATGCAAAGATGTTGTCCCGCTGCATGACAATAACATAGTAGTTTGTTCATTAACCTGTGATGGCTGTGGGAGCAACCAGAGTATGTTAAATAAATTAGGAGTACCTGTGTAAATGAATTAAGAGTACCAATGAACACCACAGTAGCTCCAGAACATGACCAAAGCTTCATACTCATCTCAGTGTTCTAACACACCTGCAGAGTGAAAAGTTTTTATTTTAATTCTTGAAATCCTTCCATTTAAAATTTGAACAACAGTGCAAAAATCTAGTCAGAATGTCTTCCAAATGCGAATCTGCTGGCAACCAGTTTGTAGCCTACAGATTTTTTAGTTAATCATTCAATGACGTTTTAACCAGTTTTAATTTATCTTTGTTGTGCATTTAAAATATCTGAAAAAGTGGTCCGTGTACGTACGTAAGCCTATGCAAGAGTGCGTACCGGTACTCCGGTATACGCGGTGGCCTAGCCCACTCTCAGGCGAATTAAAAACCTTTTTTATATGAAATAAGGTTTAAAACTTAATTAACAACTAATATATATCATCAAAGCATGTATATTAATCAGAAAACAAGTTCACTGCACATTTATTAACTATTTACCATACCTGGGTAAATCCTTACCAACACGTGCTGGAACTCTTGCCGTGCAAAGCTTCAAAATGGCGGCCACCATGGTGACAACAATTACGCAACAGTAATGCCGCCTCTAGTGTATATTAGTATCTCTATGGTCTAGATATCTACTTGGCATCGCCGAATCGGAGTTGTTCATGCGGAACGTAGAATTATGTTATCTATGTTTGCCGTCGGTTCTGTATTTCAAAAATAGGTGTCTAGTGTATCTCTGGTTGTTCGCGCTTGAGTTGGTTGTGTAGTCGAATGCTACCGTTAAAATGTAATTACTTTATCGCACAAACCATGTAACTGACTTTAACGCACAAACCAACTAAAATATAATTTTAAAGAGGAAGTAAATCATTTAAAAAAGCAAGGACAGTTTTGACGTTCCACACGAATAATTCCGACGATGCCAAATTACGTTTACCCCATGTAGAAAATGAAGAAAACTCATGCCGGTTTTCTGTAGTTTTTAAATTGGATGAGATCTGGTTGTTATTAATTTCGGGTTAAGCCTGGGAATTCCATATTGGGTGGTTGATCTTTGTTTATTGCCCACAACCGAGAAGCCAGCGGTCAAACTTTTAGTTGACTGCCGACAGCGACGCTTTAAATCAATGGTCCACATTCTTTTTATTAGTGTAGGCCGGTCATCCTTTGATAATTTACTGCGGCCCGTTAAACACAACGTAAATAAATGGCAGCTAACTTAAATATGAAATATTGTAAAGTTACTTAATGTCTACAGCTAGTCCAATTATTTTACATGATTTTTATATGTAGGCAAGAGGTTAAAATAGAAATTTGTTTCCCGGATACTAGGGAAAAAAGAAACTATGACGACAAAACCTACCTTTTTCATTTGCATGACGTAACAGTCACACTCTCTCTCTCTTTTTACCTGTAAACCCGTGAGACAAATATTACGTGTAGCGGTATTTGTTGTAGATAACGTAGTTTATATTATTCAACTTTTCATGTGACGTTTTATATTTGTATTTTATTAACATATGGCACATGTTTATGACTCGTTAAAATTGGCTTGTAGAAATGGCTAAGAAACTGAATAAAATGTTGGAATATTTGCCAATTGCATTTCGCAGCATCGTTACTTACGAATAAAATTGCAAGAAAGAAGAAAAAAACAACTACGGTCTTAGAAACAAAATTTTACACTAAAAATGGACAATTTAAAAAACAGTCCTGAATCGAAAGTAAGCAAGTCAAGTAGTTCCTCATCAGAATTGTCCCAGGTAAGCAAGCATATTTGGCTTAACACTCTGAATTTTTTTTTGTAACTGTGTAAATAATATTTAGTTAGGACAGGATAGGATATTCATGTTTATGCTAGTATATGGGAAAAACAAGGCGATTAACACACGGCCATGAGATCACCTCTTGCCCACCGTCAGGTTACCGGAGCTATTACAATGTATTCTGTGTGATTCACACATTCCTTTTAATTTGGTAAAACGTGTAAATCTGCTGGGTTCAGGCAATGTCCGTTAAGTGTCTTGCCCAATGACACAACCGACTAGCTAGCAACGAGTTTCGAACCTGCAACTCTTCGGGTGTCGCACTAAACCACCAGACTAACCGGTCGGACGAATAGTTATATATTTAAGTGTGTTTGTCATTTAGTGGTTGGTGTAGAGCGTACAGCCCTGTTTAACTCATGCTAGTAATTGTTTGTTTCTTTTCCCTTTTTCTTTTATAATGTTTAACTAAGAAATGTCACTTGTTATATGCACATTACATAAACCTATTAGATTAATAAACTATTGCACATCTTCATCACACCAGACACTGCAAAAGCTGTGTTAATCTGACTGGAGGTGCAAGATATATATGTTGAATGTTAATATATACTGGTCTATATATGAGAATGCCAGGCTTTATCATTTTGTAATATTTTTTTTTCAGGATGATGTTTCCCATCATGAAACTCACAATCTAACTAGATGTACACGTTTTCGCCTCTCCCAAGAATATGAAGTAACCAATAATTATTTTTATGCACTTGCTAGTTGGCATACATTTGACTTCAAAATCCATACCACCGTATCGTATTGATTTTTTACCACCTGGTAAAAATTGTGTATATAATTCCAAACTGCAATGTATAATAACTTGTAGGCCTATTGTTATTGAAACCAATTTAAACCAAGAAGTCCATACGTATTACCACATATTAACTGCAATTTAGCACCATTAGTTCTATGCTTCTTCTGAAAAGGCTAATCTAGACAGTTTTGCATAACCTTCTTATAATTTAAAGTTTTTTTTAAAAAAAGGGTGGTTACAGAGTTATTTAACCAGTGAACAATATAATTTATAGTTAAAAATAGTTCATTGGATTAAGCTTAAAAATGCTTATTCAAATGCTATTGAAAGCTTCAACGATAAAATAAAATAGTAGTGGTATTAAATGTTACAGTAATTTGTGCGAAGATCAGTTGCTTAAAAGTGTTCGAGTTTAATTATTTGTCCCTTGTAACATTGTAAGCTGTTTTCTTTGTTTGGAGTTTATTGTTTTTTTATGATAATTTTTAAATCCACCCTTACCTATTTGATTTACTTAGTATTTATTTTACCCTTAATGTTAACCTTTTTTAGCCTGTGTTCTAACCTGTTTTTATTCAATCGAAATAGTCATGTACTTTTTAAAATTTATCAACATATAAACTAAAGTTTAGTACTCTTATATTAATTTGGGTAATACCACTCTTCATAAAAAAAAACTTTAAGAACATTTTCATTAAAAAGTATTTGTATGGTTATTATTGCTTTTCTTTTGGCACCTGGCCAACCTGTTGGTGTAAATAATAAATAAATACTTTTTCCCCATCTCCATACTTTGCTTTCTTTTATGTTAAAACTTTTTTTCAGCTAAGTATTTGTAACTGCAAGCATATTCTTCGGATGACTGTGGGAGAGCGACACTCAGTGGTCAATCCGCAACATTGGCTTTGCAACGTCTGTTACACAACTGAGTCTGTGTGGGCTTGCCTCAGTTGTCCTAATGTAGCATGTGGGAGGTAAGACTAAAATAAAAAGGAAAATTTCAGTGATTAATTTCATTTACTGTCAATGTGGTTGTATTGGAGTATGTTTTAAATGGTTAAGCTTTTAATCTTTTCACTAGATTGAATTTAGTATTTCTTTGCATATACCGAATGTCTATTATCCCAGTAAACATTTGTTATTTATTATTGCTTTAATTTATTTTCTATATATTCGAGTAAACTTTTAAGTTACACACATTTTAACACTTTTACACCTTGATCCTAACACTGAAACACAAATCCAATCAAAGCATTTGATTTTACGCTAATGACTAGTAGGATGAAAAATTGATTTATTGGTACAAGTAGTTGTTGCATTCAACCAACAATTATTAAATGACATCTAGATGAGTTTGGCTTCCTAGAAGTAGCATTTGCAGAACAAGAAGTTTTTAAAAGCAGTTGCTTTGGGGTTGCATGTTTTGGGTTAAATAATATTGAGGTGTTCCAAGTCATTCTGCCAGAAAGTAAAATAGTTAATTGTTGTTTGTGAAGCAATATATTTTTAAGTTTAAAATGTGACATTGTTTCAGTGACCTTATTGTAATTCAATTGGCATAGCACTATTTCTAAGCTATTATTTAATCGCATTACAGCAAACCAATTAAGCAATAAACAAACTATGATTTTCTATATAGTTTATATTCTTATTACTTTACCCTAATTAATGAATGGTATGCAATTCATGTTTTACAGATATATCCATGAACATGCACTGAACCATTACATTGAAACACAGCACCCTTTATCGATTGACGTTAACGAACTATATGTTTACTGCTACGCCTGCGAGAAGTATGTTTTAAATGATAACAAAGCTGGTGACATTAAAGTACTGCGGGAAACCCTACAGGTAGGTCTAAGTTTTCAAATCCAGTTGTTACACTTGAACGGTTAGGCCTATTTTGTGTAATATACTGGAAGAAGCATGCAATTCTATTTCTATGAAACACTGATTTTAAATTCCAATTTAAGTATATCGTAAATAAAAAATATTAAGCAAGTAACACATTATAAACCCAAGTCACTCAAAATTAATGATAAATTTGCTATAAAAATACAAGCACAAATTGTATCTGAAAATTTTTAGCACAGTCACAGATTTATATGTTTAATACTAATCATAGTAGTTTTTACATATAACAATTTGTCGAATATTTGAGCATAATATGTATTTTTTTTATTAAACACATGGCCACTTAGTTCAATCTGCTAGCTTTACTTATGCTGAGGCAGAGGATTAATCAATAATTCTGTTATAAATCTTCTCTTCGCAGGCAATTCGGTATCAGAATTTCACCGGCACCACACGAAGTGGCCACACGCTACGCACTGCCACAATCAGCGCGGATGAAGACATACAAATGAGAAGAAGAATGCAGCAACAGCAGCTGGATAGAGATGATAGAAATTTCACTGCGATATGGCATTCTAGGTAGGGAGGTCCACTGGTCCACTCCAGAATCAAGATTTTGATTGCAAATAAGAAATAAAAATGAAAAATATAATCATTTTTAAAATGAAGTAATATGCATTCTTTGTGTAGCCCTATAAATAGAAAACTAACTTTTTACTAAATAAAAATTGCAAAGCTTTTATTAACCACATGTCTACTAACATGACATGGCAATTTTAAGATTGTGTATGTGATTCCATAATAGAGACTTTCCTATTATCTCTTATATTTTACGAACAACCCAACCTTTATAACACTTCTTTGCCCTGTTTTTTTTAACATTATTAGATTTCTGCTACTAGCTGTAAATCTGTAATAGTTTTTTACACCAATATGCATATGATGGTTCTGTGATGAATGATATGCTTAGTTTGGATGTGTTATAATTATTGACATTTAAATAATATTTAATATTTTATTATTATTTTGAAATTTTTTTTAGGTTTGTTCGGCAGCGAAAAGCGTTTCACCACTGGTTGCATTATGTGCGTCATAAAAACGACCACCTAAGTGGGGAGGAGGCACATTCATGCAGCGCATCATCTACCAACAACTCCCCTGAATGCAATCGTGTGCGCCATGAGTCAATAAGACTCCGGGAGTTTGCAATTTCCGATGTAAAATCAGAAGAAGAATGCGAATTTTCTTCAGCAACTTCCAACAAGGACTTACTTTCAAGTTTTAACGATGTTGAGAAATCAGTGGATTTAAACAGCTCAGCAGAAAAGACTGCCTTTGGAATAGATAACGTGGATTTACCTGCCCCAGTACAAACAAGCCCACACAACCATGCAAATAATAGTATATTAAATTCTGTTGAAAAGTTTGAATTAATTGAACATGTACACAACTCAAAACTTAATAAATTAAACTCTGTGGACGAAACTGTTACTGAAAATCTAGAATCCACCTCTTTAAATGATGTAAAATCTGAAGGTGATTTTCAAAACAATGAAGAGTCTGTCAATACTGTTAATGAGGATGTTAAAAACTCTACAAACGTTCCTGAATGTTCCAGTGCGGCAACGAACATGCCTGTGGGTCGTCCAAAACGAGCCAATGCTGCGAGCAGGTATCATGAGATCATGTACCGACTGGCATCCTCTTCACACACGGAACCTGTTAAAAAGCGCATTCGCCTCACCTCTGCTACACCACTGCCAAGTGCCGGCATAAATGATGAACTCGAAACTAGACGGAGAAGTGCACGACTTATTAAGAAGTCATGTGACAAAGCTAAAGCAGCTGAAAAAGCGAGAAGAAGAAAAAAGGTCAAAAATAAGCACCGGTAGGTTCCCAGTATTTGTTATTTTCTAATGTTTGTTGTATTATAACGATACAGCATTTAATTACTAAATCTTACATGACTGCTACGGGTACAATTTAGTCCTATTAGTACCGCTGTTAATTTACAATAATACATTGTTAAGCTTTAGTGCAGTGTTTGTTAAGCTGTTGTGTATGCCCCTTTGGGGTGTATAATTTTCCGACGGCAGAGGTATGTAGATGCTATAGCCTATAGAAATACCCAATGCTTTCCGATTATGTCTGTTCACCAAAACCTGTTAGTGCGTCCCTCAAAAAGTTTAGAAAGTTTTAGGGATATGATTTTTTTAAGAGTATATGCTTGTATAAACAGCATTAATGTTTTAAAACCAAACAATGATAAACAAATTTAAGTAAGAAGAAGAATTAATGTCTCTACAAAGGAGTGTTAGCCTATATAGTATAATAGGCTTTATCATTTTATTGTAAATTTAACACTCAATTGTATAAAGGACTCAGTAAAATGATCTTTCTTATTAAAACATGTCCCACTTCACTCATGATTTTTAGGAAGAAGTTAAAAAAGGATGCCGGTAAGACCGCCCCACAAAAAACTCAAAAATCTCAATCGAAAAAAGGAGCCCGTTCAGCTTGTCCCACTGCAACCACTTCTCACCGCAGAATTCGCACTCAAAGTGGACTCCGATCACTTTATGACAGCATTCCAAACAAGGCAGTCACTTCTTTAATACCGGGTGTCACCGGCCTGAGAAATTTGGGAAACACTTGCTATTTAAATTCAATCATCCAGGTAAAATTTGTGTATAGAATTTTGTTCGTTTTTATTTTATTTTCAAGACTCCTTGATAAATATAATTACAACACAGAGTACTGGAAGTAGTCTTAACCTTTTCGTTCAGATACCATATATTCTTATTAATCGATAAATAATATTCATGCGATTATAAACCAGTTTTTAACCCCTTCCTCTGTGTGGCCCACATGCAATTCTCTTAATAAACAAATACATTTTCTAAATAAATTCAGGTTTTATTTAAACACAACTATTAAAACATAAAAAGTTAAAATCACTTATTATATTTATGTTATTGGCACTATGCTTAATCGCAGATTAAATGATAAATGTATATCCTAGATCCAAAAAAATACATTGTTGTTTATTCAACATAAAATAATAAGGAAACACCACAACCTAACTAAAACATAGTTCTTAACCAATTTTAACCAAGTTTTGACTACTATGGTTTCATAAATTCCTAAATATTTTCCAAGGTTCTCGGACATTTGCAAAAGTTCCGACTTTGCTTACTAGCAGCGCGTGACCTGGAGGGAAAGAATGACCCATTTAACGATGATCACCCTCACATTGTTTCCCACCATCGCCGTGTTCCAGGACGTAGATCAACCATGGAAATCTATGAAAACCAAACCCACGTTTCGCGTAGAATGCTTCGTTTACAATCAGGTCTTTTTGTGGGTTATTATTCAATTTACGTAATCAGGGCAAAAAGTTGTGCTAACAAAGTTTAGGAAGCATACTCAACTTTGTATATAAATTTACGAATACCTGCAATCATCGTGTTAAATTCATACTCCACCATTAAACAACAATTTTGTTTGAAAAAGAGATGGAATTGTGATGTATAAGTGCCAAGGATGCAAATAGCCATAAATTTATACCATTTATATCAAAACAGAAACAAATATTGACGATTGTGATATTTTAGGTTTAAACGGTGGTCATGAGGACAGTGTTGCCCGTGAAAAAGAGCCAGTGTTGCCATCTGCACAACTCCCTCCGGCCCTCTCACTGTGCCAAGAGTTGAACGACCTCTACCACATAATGTGGTCAGGAAAGTGGAAACTCGTATCTCCGTGCCATTTTCTTAGTTCCGTCTGGCAACTCATTCCTTCCTTTAGGGTAAGTTTTTTATGATTCTGATTTTAGATTTTTTTTATCTCCTTGGGCATTAATATACAGGGGAAGGTGTTAATATTGCACAAACAATCTTAAATCTTTCATTTCCATATTTAAGTAAGAAGTTCTTACTTCTCTCTAAGAACTATTTGTTTTTACCATTCTAATAATCTTGGTTTGATAATTGTGTTTTAGAAAAAGCAAATACAACTTATTTTCTTTTATACAATGCAGACATACCACCCTTGTGCTGCTTATTACTGTTCATCTTCCCTATAACAGAACATGTGTGATTTGTTTACGCCAATTATTACCTCTGCATATAAGATTGTGGTTTTTAATGTACCGGTACTAAGAGATAAAAGCCATGGCTAACCTAACATATTAAATGTTTGAAACATTGAAAAATATATTTCCTTAGTTTGGTTATGACACGAAACAAGTATAAAAGTTTCTAAAAGAAAAGAAATATAAGCTGTGTTGACTGTTGATATGACTGATGGTGTAGGAGTAAGAACTGACCTCCGTATTTGAATATTTGAAAAACAACAACATTGTTATTTGCTTATTTGTAATAAACCGCAATACTTCTTTGGTCTTAGTATGAGGTCTATATTTCACATATTAGCTTCTTTCTGGAAATATTTCCCTCACTAGTAATATCAGTGTACAAAACAGACAGCTATTCACAAATCTCTGATTATTATACTTACAAATCTCTGACCACAATACTTACTTGGTTTTCGTATCATTGTTAGACCTATCTAACTATATCGAAATTACATCTTCTTTAGCCCAGTTTTGAAATACTGAACCCACTACTGCGATGAAATGCCGTTAACAGTTTGCTCTGATACTTGCCCAGGGTTATTCTCAACAAGATGCACAAGAATTCTTGTGTGAACTGCTCGATAAAATTGTGTCGGAATTGGAGAGAAAGAAAAGACGACCATCAATGCTCATATCTAATGGACTTGCATCACAGATTTCAAAAGTGAGTCAAAAGATTTGTATAAAGTAAGCTTAACTATAAAAAACCAAACTAATAAAAAATGTTACATGATTATTTTTACTTAAAAAATAGTTTTATGTCTACTATTTTGTCTAAAATCGTCTCTTTTGGAAGATCAAGCATATATCAGGTGCTGTTGAAAATTTGGTTGTTGGTGACCTTTTACGTCTCTATCCTTTTCCACTAAACAGGATTTACATTTTACATTTTTTGTAATAAGCTGTTAATTTAATCTTTTTGTTTGGGCAAAACATACTACACACACAATGCTTTATCAGCTAAAATTGTCTCTATTAGGAAAGGATACTATGTTTATCCCAGACAGTATTCTGTGTACCGTTGTAAGAAAATACAGACTCTGTATTTTCCTTCTCTAGTTCGAAAGTCATATTTTCTATACACTGTGTAGGCCTAAGCAAAGAGTGGCATTGCATCTATGTCACTGAATACACATAAAACATACTTCTGCAGTCACAAGGATAATAAACTGCAAAACATCTTAAGTGTTGCTTCATAACCAGGTGGTGCATGCGGTGTTTGAGGGGAATCTGCATAGCAAGGTGAAGTGCCTCGAATGCTGCCACATATCAAGCACCATCGAACCATTCTGGGATCTCTCACTGGAATTCCCACCAAGATACCACGTCAGCGCAAATAACTGGTGAGAAATTTGCTCAATAATGCTTGTGGTTTGATTTGAATATTTTTCGCAAGCCTTTCTTGGTGATCACACCAACAAAAAGACAACTTTATTCTGGAACTTACAAAAGAGAGGGATAAAATTGATCTAAATTATGTTTAGTTTGAACATTGGTCAGTAGTAAGCTTTGAATGGCAGCTCTAAGCAAAATAATGGTTATACACTATAGCCATGTGCTGTTTATCTTGTTCGCATCGTTTAATAAGTACAAAACAGATAAATGGAGCTAAGTTTGGGCTTATGTAAGTTAAACACATACTGTGCTGTAGGTTTATTAGTTTTTTATGATTTGACGATACGGTATATATTTAATATTTCAAAGTAAACAGTTTTTAAATTCATTCTTAGGAAAAATACAAGCCAGGGTTGCAGTTTGTCCGAAATGCTGGAAAAGTTCACCGAAGAGGAGCAGCTCGACGGAGGGCAGGTGTACAACTGTGCACGCTGCAATCATTTTGACCAAGGTTAGTGCTATTTATCTTTTATGAATATCCAAGCATTTCGTACAGTGCAGTGATAGGTTTGGTCCTAATATTTACTCTGGGAGGGAAACGCTAAGGGTGCTGTAACAATAGTATTTCTCAAATTACCACATGTACACAATCAGGGTTGCTGTAGCGGGTCCAGTGTGTTGTTTTTATAAAAATAGTCCATTCGGTGCACAATTCCCTTCACATTTGTTAAAAGTTCAAAACTAGCGAAATATTGTTTTAGTAGGTTAGGCTGCTATGTACCAAAGTAGTTTTCAGTGGATCTCCCAACAGATTTATATCACTTTCATAAAAATATTTATACTTGCAAAATGTATACATATGAAAATTTGAGCTTTTAAGCATTACTGGTACTATGTAGTTTATATTCACTGATCCAATGAATGTACACAATCAGCTTTTTAATCACGGTCGAAACAATCCCGAATGTTGTTCAGATCGCAGCAGTCGTCGGCACAGACTACCAAGTCGTAAAGCCCCCCAGAAATTTACTGAAGCTGTGAAACAAATTAAAATATCCAAGTTACCCCAGGTTAGTGTACTCATTTCTTTTTAATGTGTGCAAGTTTAAAGGCATTGGAATTGATTATCTAGATTAGATATTCTTGTTTATCCCAAAGGTGAGAAAGCAAGGGGGGGGGGTTATTTCCAGAGGTTGAAAAAGGGTGAATTTGTTGTGTTATACATGGGATACAAACAAAATAGGGCTTATGGCCATTGTTTGTGTAAAGTTATGTAGTAAAAATTACTTAAATATGTCTTTTTCTTCTCTTTGCTTGTTTGAATAACAATCCCTCCCATCTTAGATACTTCGCTTTCACTTGAAGCGTTTTCGATGGAGCGGTCGTAACCACCGTGAAAAAATTACAGTTCCCGTTCATTTCCCTTCTGAACTTGACATACGAGAACATTGTTGGCTGGATGACCAGGTAGGCCTGGTAATAAGAAATATACATTTTGTAATGTTTTTCATGGAATGACTAAACTCTCACTGTTACTTGCACTCCACCGTACCTTGGTTGCTGGAGTTATTGTAGTTTGCTCAATTGTTATATTTAATATTTTTATTATGGGTTAAACATATAGCATACAGTGAAAATGGGTTTTAAAAATAGTGGTGGTTAACATGTGGTTGACACTATCGTTTCTATTTTGTATGGTCTTAAAGCAATTTCCACGTAGGATGAGGTTGCACTAAGTGGAAGCGACGGGACATTCATGTACGATCTCAGTGCAGTGGTGATCCACCACGGTCGAGGGTTTGGCTCAGGTCATTACACTGCTTACTGCTGGAACGATATTGGCAGTGAGTCCTATTTATATATTGCACTGTAAATTCTGTGGTGAAATATATATTTTTAGTTTGGAATCAGTGAATGCACTGTTTCACCAGGAAGACTGTGTTGTTAGACATGACATTGCTTGAACCCTAAAAAAACTGTGCTATTCATGAACCCAGTGACTTCAGTAACCCTACCGTGGGCACCTCGTATATTATATTAGCATTTCCTTTCAAGTTGATTAATTAAAAGAAAACTATATTTGTTATCACTCAATTTATAATTCATCGGTAATTTCATTTATTTTTTGTCACCCCATGAAAATAAAACCATGATTTTATGTTAGCACAGAAACAGACAACTATGTTAAAACTACTGTAGTAATACAAACAAGTCGGTATAAAATCCCACAATATAAACAAAAAGCTACAAGTAATCAAAAGTTTCAAAGCAAATTTATTATATCAAAACTTCGCATGTTAGCTGCATGTTGTTGATGTAAAGTTCGTAAAATAAACATAAATCCACACTAATCAACTAGAGTATTGTTTAGTCTTTTAGAATTTTTACACAAAATAAACTTTAAATTTTGTTTTTCAGAATTCTGGGTCCACTGTAATGATTCCAACCTTGAACTATGTTCAATCGATGACGTCATGGCGGCGCAGGCGTACATTCTGTTCTATACCCAGCGTGGGTTGGACCCCCAGCCCCATCTCAGCGCACTCTCCACCCCGGATATGAGCCCCCCAACTTCACCCTTTGACGCCGATGTTTTCGAGAGTGACGTTGGGTGACAGCCACACGCAAATAAACTTGTCGCATCAAAATGTGCTATAACACCGCGTTCAACCCGCGAGCGAGAGTAAAAAATAATCGACAATCACCGCTGGAAGTTAAAAACAACTCAATATCAATGCTCTTCCACTATAATAACAACAGCACCCACCGTATGTTCCCAGTTTATATTTCCGGCGTGATTATTTTCTTTGAAATTCGACTGTGGTGCTTGCTTCTTTTCCTTGTTTTTGCCAATATGCTTTCATTTTAACTTTGAATTCTCGCTTGTGGCTTTATAATAAGCATACACGCAAGGGTGGTAAACATTTTAAGCATACTCCGCGTGAACTTCATATATCAATGCTTTGTGGATATTGCAAAACTTAAAACTTGATTAAGCAGTCCCTTGTAGTTTTCGTAATAACCCGCATTTATAGGCATATTCCTAGCGGCAGCGTGTAGGAACATGAGCGGTGGGTGGTAAGATCGAAACTAGCCGTGCTGGTTGCACAACACGTTGACAAGACACAACCTTATGGCTTTGCTTCAACTTAGTGAATAACCGATGTAAACAATTACTATATATTAAAGTCCATTATAGACGCACTGAAATAAATGTGGTAATATGACTGACACGGCCACACGGGTTATTCTTACGAAAGCCGGGGTTTAAACAACTTCTTCTTGTTCATACTGAAAACATGCTACGTCAGAACAGAATGACTTTCATTCTTTCAAATCGATTTTACATTTTTCGTTAACTGATTCTGTTTGTTTTTATGTAATATGAAATGAATGTGAAACTTGAACTCAATACATTTCAAACTTTTGCATGGTTTTATTCGGACTGATACCGGAAAAGCTAACCACAGACGTAATAAGTTCACCGTGTGTAGGATAGGATATTCATGTTTATCCCCGTGAATTGGAAAACCAAGGGGGTTAACACACAGACAATTGTCAGATCGCCTCGCGCCCACCGTCGGGTTACCAGAGCTATTGCAGTGTGTTATATATGATAGACACGTTCCTTCAATTTGGCAGAACCCACTAATCCGCTAGGTTCAGGCAATGTTCGTAAAGTGCCTTGCACAAGGACACAAGTCTAGCTAGCGACCAGTTTCGCACCTGTATAACACTTCCATTGAAATAATGCCGCAGATGACGTTTTAAACGTTGGTTTCTTGTATGGCGAAACACAACAAATAAGCTAACCTTCTTTCTATTTATATAGCTTGTCACAATAGACCACATTTGCTGATCAGGACGTTGGCGCTAAACATGAAGCCAGAACATGGCCAACTTCGGTAGGATACACACGCTTGCGCGCCGACGACCGGGTATTTGTTTTTTTATAAACTGACGCCAAGATATAACAAAATCATTTTTTAGAGTGCAAATGTATTACTTGATGTTTAATAGGGTAAATAAAAATTAAAAAGATCCCATTGAACAAGAGATTTAAAAAAAGTTAACATTGTAGATTACCTGTGTTTATTTGAAAGAAAATATATAAGAGATTATAACCTTTTACGATATTCAATATGAGCCGTAAATAGGGTAGTGGTTGTGGGCGGTTTTACAGGAATAACCGTCAGATTATCTCATATACTTCCTCGAGTTAAAGGAAATCTTGCATTGTGTTGTATATATAATGGAGACGCTAATCGATTTTCGTTCAACCCAGTAATCCCTATGGGTTTAGAAAATATCCGATAATTGGCTTGCACATGAACACAACTTAGGCTATATTATAATTTTTTTAAGCAAGCTACTGATCGGTTTCCAAACCTTACATGAAAACAGTAGCTCGGTTGGGTGTACTTCGGCCAACCAATTAATAAAATAGAACCAAGAAATATCCGCTTTGAGCCTTTATAGGCCATTAAACTCTCTATATACACGGATAAGCGAGAATAGCCTGGGCTTATTCCCCGTTTGTTTTATTGGCGCAAGGAATTACTCATCGGACACCCCACGCCCCTCACCTGTAATTTTTGTATTACTGAGGCGCGTTTCACGCTTTGTCTCTCCCAAAATAGACATAAAGCACATACTTACTTAAATTATTCCTTGGTATTTGTTTGTTGCCACAGTCATGTGTTACGTCATTGGCGTAGGAATTCTGCCAGTTCAAACACTTTTGGCGTAGGCATGCAATTTTAGGCCTTAAGAGTCGACATAATTTAATAATCTTTGCTGATGTTTTAATAATAAGTTAAACAAAACTAATTGCGCCTAGTTTACATATTAAAATACGCTTGTACACCTATCCTGCCTCTCCTGAGCTTTTAATGTAGACTTTCTGTTGCAACTAAGAAGTGTCACCAGTTTAAACCGTGCTTGAATACATTGCTTTTATAATATGATCAAGGATCATTATTGCATATAGCACTTAGGATTACAGATTTTTCATTCTCTCCGGTCAAAGACGGCTTTCTCCCACCAATTCAGGATAAAAATAAACTGCGAAGAGTCCATTAAGGCTGGGTGGTTTTCGAACTTGCGATATATTTATTGCACAGATACAACACATTCCGACTTTACCACACAATTCTCTATAAACACAATATGAAAACATCGATAATCAATGCACGTTTGAGCACGCTAAGAGAAAGTACTATCAAATTCAAAAATACTCTCAAGATATTTGTTCTATACAGGTGTGTGAGCGTGTGAGCCACGTTAAACACAATGAAAAAATCGAGTAGTTCAGGATTTGGCATATCAACTCTGTGGATGAAATCACTTCGCAGGGGCCGGTTTCTTTCGTGGGTAATATTCGTTGATGACACTTTGAGGGATTCTTTTAAGCATTTCCTTAGGGAAGATCCGCAGCAGCTCCCACCCGATATCAAGCGAGTCGAACACACTGCGATTCTCATACGGACCTGGAATAAAAACCCGCTTGGAACTTCTGATGGGAAAAACTAAACAGAGGGAAGGTGGGAAGAAGGGAAAACTGCACACTAAAATGAATATTAGAGCATTAGAGTTAGTTCTTGGATTGAGATTAGTGTTTAGAGAAGGGTTAAAATTAATTTCCATAGTTTTGGTAACCAGTTTTCCTCCTTCCCGATTTCCCTTTCTTTAGCGTTGCCCTCTTTTGATCGTAATCAGCGTTTAGTTGGTAAAAATTGTACCGGTTTCACCTTATCAATAAAAACTGCTAAATAGAACTAAAGTACACTTGGAAAAACTAATTAAAGGTGGCAAGAGGATTTAGGGTGGAATTTATACCTTAGCGATGTAATCGTTCGTCATGACCAAAAATTCTTTAATAAACGACTTAAACATCATAGTACAACATCATGCAGACCAAAGCACGACTAATATGGTAAGATGGTTTAAATAGGTCAATTATCGCTTTTGTTCATCAAATTAGAGTCAAAATTCAAAAATCCAAAAAAGTTTACAACAAGTCCAGAATAAAAACCTTGTGCGATGAAACTCTTCTCAAACTTAGTAAGAAACTCCAAGTACAGCATATCATCGGGGGTGAGTGCTTCCTCTCCAACCACAGCTTTCATCGCTTGCACGTCTTTACCGATGGCGTAGTTAGCGTACTGTGATTAATATGCATTGGATCAGTGGTGATGTGAGGTGGCAATGTTCAAAGATCCCAAACATTAGGTTTATATTGGAGAGGGGTAGAAAAGGGTTGCTTTTAAAGCACTATTGTGCAGGACAGATCACTCTTCCCAATTTCTTTGCATAAACTGAGTGTATAAAAATACTTTTTAATTCATAACTTTGGGTTATATTCAGACATTTCTTTCTTCATGCACCTAGTAACGAATCACAACAATTTTTTTTAATTAGCTTCTTAATACTGCTGTTAAATTTTTGGTACAAAACCTTTATAAAAAATACATTTCATAAGGCAACCGTTAAACAAGCATTTCGAATTCATTGCTGCAAAAGCAAAAAAGTGGGGTAGACATGGTAAACCCTTTGGTTATGACTAGACCTGACACACAGATACATGAACTTGACCCTTACCAATTGATTTGAGACGTCAGAGTGATCTTTCCTTGTCATGCCTTCACCAATGGCCGACTTCATGAGACGAGACAACGAGGGTAGGACGTTGATCGGGGGGTAGATCTGTCTGTTGTGCAGCTGTCGGTCGATATAGATCTGACCCTCAGTGATATATCCCGTCAAATCAGGAATGGGATGGGTTATGTCTGCACAGCGAAGATAAAATACAATTGTGTAATGCATTTTACGCAAAAAGTGTACACCAAAAATCTAACAACTTTATTAAATATTAGAATGTAGCTCATAGAGACCGACACATGTTAACTCAATTAATAGAGTCCTCATACCACTATGTATGGGTGGTAAAAAGTCTAACAATTTTATTTTACAATATGAACAGAATATAAAGACATTCGAGCTAAAATAAAAAAGGTAAACTGAGCAACCCACCATCATTAGGCATCGTCAGGATAGGAATTTGGGTGATGGATCCATTTCTCCCATTGACTCGACCAGCACGTTCATATATCGTTGCGAGATCAGTGTACATGTAACCGGGGAACCCACGTCTACCGGGGACCTCTTCTCTGGCAGCAGAAACCTGGGTAAACACGCTTGTTCAGAATAAAATGGCTCTTTTAAGGAATGAACTGGAATGATAAAGTTTTAACATCCAACACAGTTTGTTCACAATTTTTAAACCATCATATAGAAGTATACACACGCTAAAACAGAATGATCCTGCATTCAGGTTGCCGGATATATTTCCCTAAGTTTAGTTATAATTACCTATTACTGTGGTTTTTAAAAACCATTTTTTCACTGCATCCTTTCATAAACGCTTTTTGGAAAACATTTGACGATATGTAAGTAAGACAAAGTAACAATACATTAACTGATTTTACTTACAGCAATAAAAACCTTAAAAACAAAATAATAGTCTGAAGGAGGTTCACCACATTTATATTTTACCTCTCTCAATGCCTCAGCATAGGAGCTCATGTCGGTGAGAATGACAAGCACGTGCTTCTCACACTGGTACGCCAGGAACTCAGCAGTGGTCAGCGCAATACGAGGGGTAATAATTCTCTCGATGCTGGAAATGCAATTTTGAATTTAAAGGGAGGAGGTAATAAAACTGTCTTGCTAAAAATACCAATTTTGCTAAAAATATCAAAAGGGCAAAACTAGAAAACAACAGAAGCACACTACTAGTTGTTTTAAATATATCATCAAAAACTACACTCAGTCTCATTTTATTAGGTAAATATGAAAAGTTGTATTAGTGCTATCTGTACTTGTATCATATTATCATTAGTGCATTTAGTTTTCAAAATGCATTGATATATCTTACGTGGGATCATTGGCCAAGTTCAAGAAAAGGCAGACGTTGTCCATGGAGCCGTGCTGTTCAAAATCAGACTTGAAAAATCGAGCTGCTTCCATGTTCACCTGTATGGTATATTATGAACGTAAAGTAAAGGACGAAAACTGCAACTTGGAATTCAAAATCACATCCCTTGCATCATGAATGTGAATTAAAGTGTGCTTAAAATGACACATTGATCTAAACTTCAAACATTTTAAACAATTTCAACATACATAGTTTTAAGGGATGATGCACTTTTGTAACACAGCCAAAACAAAATGTTTATGACAATGACTTACACCCATAGCTGCAAATACAATGGCAAAGTTATCATCATGTCCATCCAGTACACCTTTGTCAGGCAGTTTGACGAGACCACCCTGTCTGCATATCTGTGCTGCAATCTCGTTATGCGGCAGACCATTAGCGGAGAATATAGGGATCTTCTGTCCACGAGCAATGCTGTTTGAAAGTGGAAATACGGCAGATATTTATTACGATTGACAAAATATATAAATTAGTCCTGGTAGTAACTATAAAATAGTAGCTCTGCTGGAAACATAAAGAAAAGAGATATTTTAATTTAAGTGGCGACATTAATAAATAAGAAAAAAATATTTATGAATAATAACCCAACACAAGTCACAATTTGGTGGTTCAAGTCGTTCATCAACATTGTGAAAACAAGATTGGAAATTAAACACGATGCAAAAATGATTTACATTTCCGTTTAACATAATTTATTAACAATAACCTGTTCATGACGTCAATTGCTGAAATGCCAGTTTGGATCATCTCCTCTGGGTAGATTCTAGACTCAGGGTTGATAGGCTGCCCCTGGATGTCCAGGTAGTCTTCCGGCAGTACCGATGGCCCTTTGTCGATTGGTTTGCCAGAGCCGTTAAAAATGCGACCTGCGGACAAATCAGGTTAAAAGTAGGAAAGAAGCCTTTGTTCTGTTTTTATGAAACTGTGTCTGATGTTGCACATCACACAAAACTAGAGGCCTTGACGACTTATTATATGTACAGACGTACAGTATGTATATGACAAAATATTTATAACCAGGAAGTTAAGTTGACACTTTGCCAACTTTGGCAGCTTATTAAAAATGACATGTAGAAAGGTTAACTGTAAACAGAGTTACATGGCAAAAAGCTTCATGGTTTTGTCCCATCTGTATAAAGACATAAACAACTAGTGGCCAAATTATTAAAATTATTTAAAAGTGATTCTTTGTATTTTATTATTCTTATAAAAATCAGTTTTACTTGATCAGATGTATAAAACAGAACATGATTTAGAAATGATAAACTCATGCGTTAGAAAATAGGTATGTGGAATAAACAGCTAAAAAACAATCTGTGACCCCTTCAGAAATAGAAAAAAAGCATTATGTCTGTCCTGTCCTAGGTAATATTGTCCAAGCATACTAACCCAACATATCTTCTGAGGTAGGAATTCTTAGAATGTCTCCAGTAAATTCACAAGTCGTATATTTTGCATCAATTCCTGATGTTCCTTCAAATACCTGAAATTTATTAAACCCTTGAAACATAGTTAAAATATTTGTATTGGAATATCCTATATATTTACTATTACCACAGCAGAATTTTAATTTCCGTTAACACATATACATGTTTACATAATAAGTATTGCTGAACTAGAATATATTTGCAATGGTATTTAAAATGACCAAGTAGGTAACCACTTAGATAGTCATAAAGTAACAAATAATAACCAATCGCACCTGAACAATTGCCTTTTCCCCGCTAACTTCGAGGACTTGGCCACTCCTCTGAGACCCATCAGCCAAGTTTAAAGTTACAATCTCGGCATATTTTGCAAACTTTACTTTGTCAAGAATAACTAGCGGCCCGTTGA
>CH002567.1:2647690-2659322 GCA_000149265.1 Ciona savignyi | reverse complement strand
TTATTTAATACAGCACATTGTTGCCTATATTTCTGTAAAAAAAATAAAAATAAAAAAACGAAAGTTACCGGTATATTAAATTTATAAAACAAACAAGGAAATAGATGTCAACTATATGTTAACCACTATTTGCAAAACCACTTTTATTTAAACATAGTAGGGATATCTGCTTGGTCTAATGGTAACCAAACCAACTGTTTATATATAATCAACATTCGACATCTATAGATTTGTTTTTGAAAGAATCTGATGGGTTTCTGGATTACCAAATCAAACTTTAGAATATGCTTAGATAAAATGTGTTACATTATTCCAGATGTTAAGATAATACTATTTGTAGTAAAATATATGATGCAATCTTTCATATTTAGTTAAATTCTGCAGTGTGCGCAACAGTTAAGACTTTTATTTTTCCAGTTAGAAATTATTACACATGTCCCTCTTTAACTATTTTATTACATTTGCGAGTTATAACCGAGTTTGATTTGGGTATTTCCATGTCCAGTAACATTATTAAAATTTTACCGATTACCAATTCTAAAATACACATAATGGGCGAATACAGAATACTGATCATCGAATTAAGTGGGGTTGCGTTTCTGGGGATTTCCATTTTAAATTCCTTATTTATAATTTAAGACATTGTTTTAAATTCAATACATTTACATGTTAAATTTACAATTTAATTGTAATATAAAATATTGGTATTTACTTTTAAATTTTAAAGGGCATTTTTTTACATTTTTGGATATGACGGGAATTCCCCTAAAGGTGAGTTATCCCTAATTTCACACATTCACACATGAGTGTGGTTGTGATTTATAGTGGAGTTACAATCCCTAAGGTGTGATTTTATTCACATGAATTAATGGAGGTGTGCAGTCAAACTGTGCAAGATTAAAACCCACCAATTGGGTCAGACAAGAATTAAAACATGTTTCCAATGTATGCAACACATTACAATATCTCCACTAACCCAACCATAATCAAGTGGTATTTTGATGTATGTTAGTTCTGTAACACACAGTGGTGTCGGACGTGGGTATGCAGAGTAGGCCAGCATACCCTGATATTTTGCCGGGGATGCAGCAAACCGGTTTTGGGGCATTTTACAAAATTGTTATGTTGGGTGATTTTACAAAATGTTATAAACATTTTTTAAATAATACACTCAATCCATGTGTATCTTGATCATACTAATATTTTTTTTTAATTTGAAGGAAGCCACAATAAAAACATTATTGCAAAATGTTATTTTGCAAAAAAAACAGAAATAAGTAATTTTAAGCAAACTTATGAAATCAAGTTATTCTGATAACATTTTTTTATGTTAAAAGCCATAGTAATTTTAAAACTAACTGACCAAATCAAGTAACTCGCACCTTTAACTCTTATAACATTTTGTTAGTCATGGTTAGTAAAAGAGTGTTTCCATGTAAAATATGACAATCTTAATTAGCAGACTTGTTTTTCAATGCACACATTTATTTTTAACAGAATATTCCCCTTCATGTTTATCTTAGTATTCTTATATCTAATTATTAAGTATTTATTCTTATTTAACTATAAAATATGTGTAGGAACAAACCATTTAATACAGCAGATGCTGCTATGTTACGATTTTCAATCATTGACGCCACTTTTTGCCAACCAGCATCAACTTGGTTTAGATTGAAACACTCAACAGTATTTATTCTCCTCCTACCATCCCAACCACCAGCTGTATAGACATGATTGTTTATCTTCACAATGGTGGAACCATTTCTGCCATCCAATGTTGACTGCAGAAAGGAAAGTAGATGATGATTCAATCCACACGATATTAATATGAGAAGAGTAACTTACTGTACTGGGTATTTATAAGTAATTTTTTTATAACGATTTTAAAGAAATTTTACAATAAAAACCACAAAGGCAAACGCATTTTATACACCACTTACTGTCAGCAGATACTGATGGGTGCGATACTAATCCAGTTGTATCATACATATAGTCAATACACGTGATTTGTTTTCATTTTGTGGCAAGAATAAATAAAGGAGTGTCAGCCTCAACCAAGTGATGTATTAGTCTATACTAGGGATGCACAAACTAGAATATCGAATCTTCCGGATTCGAATCCTACGGGATTCGAATCCAAATATTACGTTTATTTCGAATATTTGGATTCGAAATAATATACATTGCACATTAAGAAACTATAATTGAATGGACCCCCTGCAATGTCTGTTTTATAATTACGCAAAAAATTCCCTGCGCATTTAAATAATTATCACATTAAATCGTCTAACCGCAGCGCCGCTTTTCCAGCGGTGTTTATTGCTTTGATCGGCGGTTTGACCTAGGGTTACGTTGACCTAGATTAAATACAGGACCACTGACGCACTCCCGTTTTTCCCCATGTTCTTCCCATTTCTAAGTATTAGCTAGAGAGAACAGTAGGCTAACATCGGTTAACGGTTAACGGTTTTTTTCTTTGATCAGTTAACCGTTATAAGAATCTGGGTTCTTGCACAGCCCTCGCAGACACATAAATATTTGGTATATTCTTTCCGTATTGTTGACGCTGAGCTGCGTATTAAGTACCATGCAATATTTCAGCGGGGGAAGTAGTTAGATTAAAGACTTAAACTCCTGGCTTAATTTTTTAGCTTTGTAAATCGTTAGTATCATAGTTCTATCCGAGTTAGTTCGAGGCATAGGGCCGATTGTGACGTCATAAAATTTCGCGCACCGGTAACATTTCACTGAAGTCGCCGCCTATGATTATAAGTATGTAATCACACTGGCCATAGAGGTAGTCAGCGGCAGCAGAAATTTTTGACGATCTTGCCACTTTAACTTGAGTTTGCTTTTTAATATAGAATAGGATTCGATATTCTGGATTCGAAATAACTATTCTAGAATACCAAGATATTCTAGTTTGTGCATCCCTAGCTACAGTTCAAATTTATTTTATAACATTTAATTGAAAATTGTACTAAGCTCAGGTTGCCACCTTCTCAAGGATGTCACGCGGTATGAGAAGTGTGGCAATGGAAAAGTATAGACAAATTTAATGGCATATTGCCATATAATTTTTTATAAACGTATCCCGTTCATCCTTATGTGGCAAAAAATCTCAGTTTACATGTAGTTTTTTTTTGTCAGACAGTTGTGCGCTCTACGCGCCTATTACCTTTGCCATGTACAACTTCTTAAAAAAGATGACCATCCTTCTTATAAAGTCGCTTTTTTAAACTCAAAAAAGTTTAATTTAAAGTCGACAAAATAGTGGTCACTTTTAACTTGTAGCGGAAGACTGGTACTCCAATAATTTAGTGCATCTAATTGTTTGTATCATTTCTTAATTCGATGAATAATGGTATGTATTACATAGAAAAAAAGGGTGACTCTAATTACTACAGGACCACTTGGACCGCTTGGATCACTTAAATTGCTATGGAAAGTAATTCTAACCCTGTCCCAAACACTAATCTCAACTCCAGAACTAACTTTAACCCAAACTCTAACATTAATATCATAGCTTTTGTAATTACGAAGTATAGTAAGCGGTCCAAGCGATTCAAGCGCTCCATGCGATCCAAGCGGTCCAAGCGATCCTGTAGTATTTAGAGTTACCGGAAAAAAACATGAAAATGATTGAATTAGTAGCTGGAACTTACACAAATACAGTATCTTAATACAAAACACTACAGTAGCTTCGGCCACAGTACCATGAGTGTGTGATATCAGGTAGCCAATAGCCATGAAACCGATTTCCTCACTCTCAGGGATACACAAGACACATTAATCCATACATTCATAGCCATCAATTAGAAACAGCTGACTTAATGAATACGTTACTCTTTTATTATTCCTTCCCCATAAAAATTAATTTTCATTGATAATTATTTAATTTCGATATAGAAATAACCACGCAGTTTTAAGTATAGGAAGATAAACTTTCAGTGAAAAGGCAATGCAATGGCTTGCTTAAAACAACTTTCTAACCAATAAAACTCACGTTTTAGCATACCAGTGTATGGTTAGTTTAGTTGTTCTCTTTCTATTCAATATTTAACAAATAAAATAACTAAACAGTGCTTTATTTCTACTTATGCATCAACAATTGTAATTCTTGTTTAAAGCTTGGTAAAGCGTTAACTGCTAAAGATTCCTCATGACTCAGCAAAAAGCACGTGAAATATCACGGGATGATTTTTATGACTTAACATATTTTTAGGGGGAGTAAAATATTTAATAATCAAGCTATAACATTTTAAGCAGTAAAAAGATCGAAAGAGATCAACTAGAATTACAAAAACAAACAAAACGTCCTTTTATTCCGATAACTACTAAAAAGTGATAGTATGAATATTTTGTTGCAAATTGTGAAAATCCTATACTATAGGTAGGAAAGGATAGGATATTCATGTTTATCCCCGTGAATGAAAAAAACAACGGGGTTAACACACGGGCAATCGTCAGATCACCTCGCGCCCACCGTCGGGTTACCGGAGCTATTGCAGTGTGATGTGCAGCGGATTCGCCTTGTCTTCACAATTTAAACATCTGCGATAAGGTGACGTCATCCACTTGAAAACCACAGAAGCATCTTGGGAAACGCTCAAGGTATGACGTAATAAAAGAATGTGCGGTTGGTCAGATGATTATGACGTATTCGTCACAAGTTGCCGGTTCATGTGCGACGAAGTGTTACGGGTATGTCCGGATTCTTGGCCGGACTTGACTGGAGATAGAAAAAACAAGGCTGGGACGGACTGGTGGTTGACCAGGTCAGAACTAAGTGACTGCCACCTGGCGCGTTAAGCGCCAGGCTTTTGAGACTTTGTCGCATAGTTGACAGAAAAGGAACAAGGCAAAAGTCGCAGCTTTCGGATTAAACAAAGAACGAGTTGACAAGAATAAAGGAAAACGAACTGTCTATTAATCGCATCGCGCAGTTATTCCGACGCGATTTAGTCGGTCGCTGCGAATCGATTCCCGAGTAAAGTGCATTGATTTATTCGTGTGTTAGATTGACAACGTTTGACAATAAACAACTAACTTCCAACTAGTGTGTGCTCGATCTGGGGTCGGATCGAAGTATTATCACAGCAGGATATTTGAGCCACGCTAAAGCACAGAGCGTCCATCCATAACGCCAAAGATACTAAACCGCTAGACTAACCGGTCGGACTAATATGAATATTTTGCTGCGGTATGTTCTCCAGGAAAATCTATGAGCTCAGGTAATCGACGAGCTCAGATAATGTCCGCTGGGTGCCTTCCCTAGAAAACCTACCGGTAACACGGTCGGAAGCATTATACCACGGGTAATGTTGTCATATTAGAAAGTGCCCACAATCAGGTTATTGCATAAATATATTTTACTTTTTTCTGGAAACGAAAAGTATTTTTTCTGGAAACGAAAGGCCTATCAGATGCCCAGCCGTCCGCCTTTCCGCCCAGAAAAAAAATTAAATGCAGTTTTAGGTGTATATTTTAGGGTAGTAAGGATACACTGGTATATTATATTTTAGCATTTATTGTTTAGATTTTTTATTTACTTTTTATTAGTTTTCTTAAAAAAATTTAAGATTTAAAAAAAATAATTCAGGAAATGTTGGAAACGGCCGTTCAGCTTGTATATAAGATCTGTCAAGAACTCACTTATTTTTTGTACGTAATAAAAATTCTTTATCGAATTTTGTTAAGTGTTTATCCATTTTACACACATCGTTACAATTGTGTACTGTGTTTTACCTTTTGGGGGATTTTCCGTGTTAAGGTGTTCCCTTTAGAAACGAGATTGTTTTTGCGCAGTTTGCGTGTTTTGACCGAGTCCGCTTTGTAGTGCTCTAGCGCCTCTCGTGTTATAGTTAGAGCAAAATGTTCAACACTAGAGTTGTTCGGAATAAAATTTCCAAAATTTTTGAATTTTTTATTTTTTGATGACGTCACTATCTGGGCGTTCACGTCATATTCCTTCTTATACAATGTTATAGTTTTTGATCTGTTGACAATACAGCCTAACTTATATTTACAAAGTTACTCAGAAACACATTTCATACAATTATATCATAATTTTGGTTTGATGACGTCATCAAAATAATATTACGTCACTAATATCATGTTACAGGGTCACCCATCCCAAAGTTTTTTTTAGGTTTTTTTATTATAAAAGATGTTAGAATAGAAATTTAGATTACTATCAAGTCCATATTGCTTTTTCTTACTACTTTTCTTTGAAATAAACTATAAATGAAGTGTTTGAACAAAATTGCGGACTATAACCGTAAAGATACCCCAAAACCCCACAAAAATGTAAAAAAAACAGGTAAGATCACATCCGGGACATCCCAAGAAGCGAAACTGATTCTACTGCCATAGAGACATTAAATGAAACAAACATTTTGGGCGTAGTATTAGAAAAAAACGTTTTTTGTGTGACTTTCCCCTCAAAATTAGTCCAAAAAAGTCATAAAATGCAACTTAACTTTACTTAAAAATTTCAAATGCAAAGTTATGTTTATTTTTGCTGTTTTTAAAAGATATATCATAAAGCTTTCCAAAGAGACCAAACTTTAGCAGTTTCGACAAGAAATTTTGGAGAATTTTCATTTTGAATAAGCACATGTCAAAAAGGACAAATTTGTTCTTATCGTTTTTAAAGGGTTAAGGTGTTTTTTTGGATGCCGTCATACCTCCGAAGCTCTTACCGTTTAAGTTGCCGTATAGGACAAACATGAACATTCTATATTATATCTTTCGGGTTACAGTCCGAAGCTCTTACGAATAAGCACACTGACAGTACTTACAACTACGATCTAGCGTTTCTATCCACCAAAAACAAATGATGCGATTTTCAAATCAGTTTCCTAAGTACCACACATCAGCAATAATTCCTTTACGGATAAAACACAATTTATTCAATTGAAACAATTTTATGCTGACGAAAATGAAAAGAAATACGTCAAACAATAGTTTCATCAGCTTACAGCAAATCATGGTCGAACGAAGGACAGTTAAGTGCAGAACACGCATCTTATTTCTTTGTGTGTATTATCAAGCGATAAACAAATGTATTCCATACCCCGTATCCTATACTTCACCGCCCATTGGGTGTGGCACATACATATGTACTTGTCCGTTACATCGACCCGAATTGTTTAAAAACCAGAGAGTTGGTATACATTATTTTGGGTAAATAAAAACGTGGCGCAGGAAATTAACAAGAATACAGTGACGAAATTAAAACAAGAGACCCGACTTTTCGGGCCTCGGGGGAAAAAAGAATAAATAGTACATCATCATCGGTTCTCGTCTACAATATACAAAGTGGAATGCTGCGACATCGACAGTACGTGAGAACCACCACATTTTAGTTATTTAGAAAAGCAACTATTGCTTTAGTCAACATTTTTGTTTTAGTCAGGAGCCAAAACGTTTGTTTTCAGTCAAGTATTCTTTCCAAGTTTTGAGGTATTGTTGTCGCGCTAATTTAAATTAAAAAAAGGAACTAAACTCCAAAAAACGAACGAAATTGAAATATAAGTTGAAAGAATGAAAAGAATAAAATAAAAAAGGTCGGGGAAGGTGTAATTGATGTTGGCATAACAATCATGCGTTAGCACAACAAAGATTTTGTTACATTCGGTGAATTAAAATGTGTTGTAAGTGCTTAATATGTGGGTTGTAAATTGGCTGAAACCTGGATAAGGAGGCTCAGTGGGTTTTGAATTACTTATCATCAATTTTACTTGTACGATGAATTATTTGGGACTTTGGAAATGTGGTGCAGATGGACAGGTGGCATTCTTAGCTAATAAAGGTTGATTTGCATACAAAAATAAACCTGTTCTGCTGCTTTGAAAACGTGGTACAGCTGGACAGATAGTTCTTACGCTCAGATGCTTGATTGTAACAAATAGAAGAAAACGTGATTATTAAAAGTACCATTGGATTTTCATGCGCGTGCAGGAATAAAACGGATGAAGTGTTTGTCAAGAATTAATCAAGAAATTGTCTAGTTTCGGAGATTGGACGGCGGCCGCTTTATGGCGGTGCTGTTGACTCGTTCATTCATTTCGTGCACAAACGTCATCGGCCGCTGCAAGACCTAATGTTGGGAGAATTAAGCGCGTCCTCTCGTAGATCGATCGTCTCTCCGTGAATCTTGGCGCTCGCCACGCAACCGATGAATGGCTCGAAAAACGACTTGTACAGTCCAATACCGCGTGGTCTGTAGTCAATGCCACCTTGAAATAAAACGTGTGTTAGTTACGTACGAAAGAAAAGTCTGCAAAACGACAGATGTTTAAAACGGCAGAAAATGGCAAACGAAGTATTTCAGACATTTGTACGGGCATGTGGTCTGATGTAGGGAATGCGCTGGTCATACAGGTCCTTTTACACTTTCACTTTTTGTACGAGTGTGTTTCTTGCAAGGGACAGCAGAATCGACACAGTGGATTTAAATGAATGGCTTATAACATACTGTAAAGGTAATCTGATATTTAGCCTTGTTACGACTGCCGCTGTCCAACACAGGGGTTAAAACGAGCGTTTGAATTGATTACTCGAGTTGATAAATTTACTCTAATTTAGCTTAGCTTACCGAGCCACAGCATTCCGTCAGAGTTTAGTTGTGTGCTGCGCCCAGGTGAAGTGGCTGTCTGTACTAATCCATTGTTAACCTTCAAGCTCCCTTCCTTTAGTCTCCTGTGTGCAGGAAGACGTTGGTTATGCCAGATTGAAAATATTCAACATGGTAATGCTTATTTTTTTAAAAATCTTTTTAAAAGGAAAATGGTGTTTAAGGTGATCAACGAATGCGTGTTCTTGATTTTGTTTATGCCTTGTATACTTTTCTCCAATTCATTTAACTTCTGTTAGCCAATAAAGGTTAACCGTTACCTTTATTCGGTGGATTTAAATTATTATTCAGAGTTTAAAATGAAATATTGTACATACTAAAATAGCTCTGACGACCCGCACATGATCACTTGGTAATCTAACTATTATAATTTATAGCTGTCCCACCCTCAACGATTAAAAAAAATTCTCAACTGATTTCCCTTAATCCCTTATGATATTAAAGATAAGCTTTCAAGTGGAACCAAGAATGATAACAAAGAATAGCAAACATCTCATCCTTTGTGATAACTTTTACCATCCTAAAGTTTATGGGCAATTCAAATCAACAAGTTACAGATCTAATTGAAAGAAATAGAAACCATTTTAACCTTGGTTGTAAGAGAACTAACATTTAAAATGAACCTTGTTTGGAGAACTGGTTTATGACCAGAAAAGTGTGTAAGAGATTAAAAACAAACCTTTCAATTTTGACTGTAGTCCATTTGTTATTGTTAATCCTCTGTTTTGATTTAATGTGCGCTGGACCGGAACCAAGGTCGAATCGAAGATGAATTTTTCCATCGTTGACGGCAACTGCTATGTAATCCCCACCCGACACTGCTTTGCCGGCTATGAGCAGTAGACCGTGACGTGCTTTCGTACGGAACACAAGTTCATATTTGTTGTGCGAACCAGACCGGCTACTGCAACAGAAAAAAGGACTTCAGTTTTGTTTTTTTAAAAAAGGATTTTTTATTTTTAATTTAGAATCAGTAGTTTGCAAGGTTTATTATTTTATTTCTAATTGCCCTTTTCATTGTGCAAGGAAAGAACAATATATTTTGGGGCGTTTTTTAATTTACATTTTGGCTGCCATTAACCACACTTCATGTACATGCATGATATGATTGGAACGATAATGGTGAACAAAATAGAAATCTAAACAATAAATCTCATGTGGTAGTGCAGGCTGAGAAGACATAGGAAAAAATGAGGTAAGTTTCTCAAATGATTTCATGGCACAGATGGACAGGAATGCCGTCAAACAGGAGGAAAATTTAAGTTTTCTACAATCTTGAAACGGAAATTAACTTTTAGATAAAAGTCTAAATGATTATGAAATGACAGTGTACTAAGAGCTAATGATATTTGGATGGATGACATGAATCACGCTAAATCTTACTTGTCATTGTATTGCCTGTGTTTTGAAAAAAAAGTTATTTAAGTTTTGATCTTGTTATTTCCATGTACATTTGTGATTTAATTTAATCAAGAAACTTTATTACACATTACATATAGAAGTAAAACAATTTAAATTAATAGCATTTCTTATTAATTATAACATTTCTTAATAGTTAAGCTTGAACACAAAAATTCTTAATTAATTTAGTTTAGGCTTTTAGCCTTTTGCTTAAGAATATATTAGAATATTTAAACAGTCAGGCACTTACTCTGGAACTTCATTTGTGCTGTAGTGGCCAAGAGGGCAAAAATAAACAAAATATTAAGGTTTTTTAAACTAAAATAGATACTAAAGCTTTTTAAATAGTATTTTTAAAAAGCAAATTTTGACTGAAGGTCGGAGATACAGTAGCCTACACACAAATGTGAAAATAACAATAATAAACCAAAAGCAGTAATAAAAAAACTTACATGGCTTTAATAGCATTCCTGTACATAACCCTTGTGCTTCCATCGAAGTATACCGCTGTGGCCTGTTCATCGCTGAGTATTTCCCGAGAAGCGGTAAATTCTAAAAACAAAAATGTTTTAAAAAATTAAAAACTTTATATTTTAAGAATATACAAAAAATTGGTTTGCAAAATATTGAATATGGTATCGTTTCTTTCCAAACAAGCAAATTGTTAAAACTCAGAACTCTTTAACTTACCATCCTCACAATTATTGCCGGTAAAATTGGGTGAACATATGCAGATATATTCAGCCCCACGTGGGTGACAAGTCCCACCATTTTCACATGGGTTACGGAAGCATATGTGGGCGTTGAACGCCCGAACATTATACTGCTCCACACTGACACCCGGTGAGAGAGGCAGGTTCACTCCGTTTACTTGAAACTTGAAAAATTAAAATATTTAATTTAAAACAAGCTAAAAAAATATTTACAACAATTGAACAAAATTAATATATAGATTTAATTTTTAATGTAAATGATGTTTATGCTAGTCAAACATACTATTATTATTCGAAAGATTTTATTTGACCAGTTATGGCGATACAATTCAATAAAATGATGTGGTCCAAGGCAACACCTGATCAAGGAATGTAGGCCAAAAAGGCCCTTTGGATTTAGACACGGTGGCCTTATCTGATTCAGATACTATAGTTAATTACAAAAAATTACCTTTTGAAGAGCACCGTTTAGACCGGTTTTGATAGCGGCATCAGGAGAAACCCGTGAATAATCTGGCACTCCACCGATGTACAGTGGTTGTCTTAAATCAAGCAGTGAATGTTGACTCTGTAGGATTGTGTTTATTGGTATTTTATACACAATGTATACTTTAGAACGTTTAATGAATGAATACCATGCTGTAAATATCCATTAGGGTGGAACAAATTATGATATAACTAGTTTTTGGTATAAAGTGATATAAATTCAAGGAATTGTAGAAATCAGTCATCCACAGATTGATTTTTAAAATTTTACATTTCGAAAGGACTTAGTCAATAACTTTGGCAATGACATACTTGATTGATTGATTTCTCCTAAGCATAACACATTACATTGAAGGATAGGAAAATGCCCAGACATCACTTCATATTGCAA